>PVIR01012517.1:0-23123 GCA_004026965.1 Petromus typicus
GGCGCCCAGCCTGGGGCGCGGTTCCCTCTGTGTGTGGGTGAATGTACTGAGTTGTGGCTTCTCCAGCTGAAATAAAACTGTAAAATAAGAAGTCTGGAATGTATGTTATATATTGTGAAATAGAAAATACTCAAAGCAAAGTGGGGTGATGGGGTAAATAATGAGGGAAAAATAATGAGATTAAAACAAAAAAGAAAGGAAACAAAGCTTATGTATATTGGGGGCGGGGGTGGTAGCATGGGTGGGGATATAGGAAAAAAATGAGAATTAAGTTGTGTCATATACTGGTACAAATTCTCATTGTTGAGTGCAATCATGATGTGTATATGTAATGTACCAATAACGATTTCAATTAAAAAAAAAAGAAGTGGCCACAAGTGCTCAGATCCTACAGGCGTGTCACAGAGTATGGCAGGAAGTACTGTTGTTCCCAGCCTGGGACTGTCCAAGGCTGAGGGACCTGACCACAAGCTCATTGCAGTTTGAAATCAGAAATCAGAGTCCCTGGGCTGAAATTGAGATGTCAAAAAAAGCCAAGTACCCTTCAGAGGCCCGAGGGGAGGGTGTGTCCTTCGCTCTTCCAGCTCCTCCTGGCTTCAGCATTTCTTGGCCTGAGGCTACATCACACCTGTCTTTGCCTCTGTATTCACACTGCCTCTTCCTCTGTCTTTGTCTTCTAAGGACACTTGTAATTACACCACATGCATCTAAATCATCCCATATCAACTCCCTATCTCTAGATCTGTACTTTAATCCCATCTGCAATGTCTCTTTTGCCACAGAAGGGACATTTACAGTACCTAGAAATTAAAATGTGATCAGATTTGTAAGCTATTGTGCAGGTTCCCAAAGGGATGATTGTAAAAGGAGGCAGAAGAGGTAATGAGGACTGGGGCTGATCCGCACATCAGCTCTTGGAATATATGGTGCTTAGCACCTGGTTGGAGCCCCAGTGAGCGCTGTGAAACCGTATCAAAGAATCCTGCATCCGCTGTATGAAACATGCTTATACTTGGTTATGTTGGAAGCTCTAACATACTCATTTTTTCTTTACATCTTAACCCTGTCATTCCTAGGAGAGGATTTGACTAGCAGGAAAGAGAGGTGAGAAGTTTAGGGTGGAAGAAGCCCTGGGAATTTCAGTTGTAGCAACTGTTTGTGTTTTTAGTGAGAAGCCTTCTGACAAGAGAAGGGGCACAAGCAGTGGGACATGGTGGTGTCCAAGTGAGTGGGGTGAGCGTAAGTGGGGACACAGTTTCTCCCACTGTCACTAAGAGGGTCCTTTGATGACTTCAGACCTAAATCATCTATTGCACTTAAATACTTAGAACAGAAACGATCAAGCAATAAAGAGAAGAATATTATATTCCTAGATCTGTCAGAGAAACTTTAAGGTTTCCTGCCTAGACAGTCTTTCCAGAAATATTGAACTTCTCTTTATTATTTCTAAAGTTAAACAAGAATAAATTTGAATAATTAATGCATTGGTCTCTCCCTTCACCGCCTCCTCTGCCACTTGTTAGCGTCTATATCATCTGAAGGTGCTGAGAGGAAAGAAACGGATCAGAGAAGTGGCAGCATAATTTGTAGATATCAGCTAAATTGCTTGCTTGGCTTGTGGGTGGAGGGGATGGTTGTGATTGTGGGGGAGAACCCTCCACTGTGAGTTCCTAGGGGACTGTGTCAATGTCGTTTCGATCTGTCTTAGTGGCAGTGCTCTGGTGGGTGACATTTTCAAATAAGACCTCCTTTCTTACTGGAGTGGGCAGTAGAGCTCAGGGCGGACTGAAGGAGAAGAGCAGGTGGGTTGTCCCTCAGTAGGACAAGTGAGCTCTGCTCTGACTCCAGGGCGGCAGGACATGGACTTGGACTGACCCTCAGTGCTCCTGTCTCAGCGGCCTTTGCAGGCTGCCCTGGCTTTTGGACAACTGCTTGTTGTTCGCTGTGCCACTGTTTGATGTATCAAATGCATATTGCTGCCAGCTACAACATCTTGGAAATTAATAGGATGGCCAGCTCTGTGACTTCTGAGCAAATAGTGGCTTCCTTCACTAACCTAAAAGGTCTTGTAGGACATCGTCTACCTGAGGTTCTATGAGGAGTCTTAATATATATTTTCCACGAACATTTAATACAACTTTGCCTTGGGATACTATAAGGTGCAGTACAGGCTTGACCCCAGGTAGCTTTTGTCTCATGGGAGAAATAGACAAGTTCCAGGTTCCAAGCTCCAAGCAGTGGAGTGGAGCGAGATAGAATCTGAAGCAGGACTGAATTTTGGTGAGCTGAGAGCACAAAGCCCAGTGTGGAGGTTTCTGGAGAAAACATGACAACTCTAAAGGCAAAGAAAATGTGAACTTAGACAAGCAAAGGAGGAAGAGAACACCCCAGATACTAGGAAGCAACATGTGGATATGCTCTCGAGACAGCACGATGGGTGAGGAACCACAGTAAGACTGGGATGAATGTTGTGTTGAGCAATGGACAGGTGCAAAGTGATAGGTGTGAACCAAGCACAGGTCCTCTGGATGGGGAGTAGGGAACCAGACAGTGAAAAGGTTTATTAGTGTAAATAAACTATTCCTTGCAATACATCCCATTTGCTGAGCAGTCTGAGACTACTTACCTAGACGCAAGAGTTAGAAATCTAGACTCTTTCTCACCAAAGGATGGATGTCAACAAATGTTCATGCCACGGTGAGGAAGGAAGGATGAGTTTATAGGAGGCAAATCTTTTCTTATTCACAGACAAGAAATTGGAAGAGATTCCCTTACTACTAAGATTAATACTGTTATTAGTTTGCTTTCCCATCCCTAGGACTAAATTCTTGACTCCCACAAGGAGCAAATGGTTTATTTGATCCCTGGTTTCAATTCGTGACTGGCTGACTCTAAAGCAGAAAGAAGCATCATGGTGAATGGGTGTGGAACGAAGCAAAGCTGCTTAGTTCACAGTGGCTAGGAAGCAGAGCAGGGGAATGGTGCCAGGGAGCAAGAAGAACAGAATCAGTGGTGGACCCCAAGATCATGCCTCCACAACCCACACAGACGCACTCAGTCCCCCAGGCAGCTCCCACTCCAGTCAACTGGACAGTTAACTTAACTACCACAATACTTAGGTGAACCTATATTGCCACACTGGGTTGTTACAGGTCAAAATATTTCCATACCTATTTGGTAAATTATCATTTTCATCAGCATGTAGGCATTAACTTCCTTGGCTGACTCGGCTCTTCCTCTGGGACACAAATTAAAACTTTACTTATTTTTACATGTCACATTTATCTCTCTCTCTCAAACTAGATGCTGAATAAGGACTGAGGACATACTTGCCCCTATTTTTAAAACCAGCATCCATTGTAATGCTGCTTGTCACATACTAGGCATGCAGTGGACATTTTGTTTAGTGAATAAATGAGTGGAACAAATATGAATTAAACATTCATCACTGTGCCAGGCACATTCTGGGCAGAGAGAGACAATAGTCATAAAGAAAACAAACACCTGATCTCCACAGTACATTAGATTGTAGTAAGTACTATAGAGGAAATCTGAGGCAGGACAGGGAGTAGCAACTGGTTTACATATTATTTTGTCATCCAAACTTTCATATTATTATATATGCCAAGCTATGTTAAGCATTTAAACAGGGTCCTTGTAGAGGGTCTTGCTGAGAAGATGGCTTTTGAGTGAAGACCCAAAAGAAGTGAGTGAACGAGGTTCTGTAATTAAACATGGGGTGGGGGACACTGGGGAGTCATTACATCAAAATAAAGACATTTCCCGTTAGCTTCTGGGGCCAGAAAGTTCACAGTTAGTGAGTCCATCATGTAGTTGAGATGTTCATGCCTTACCCCAGTGCAAATGGATGTGTTCTTTGCAGCAGTATATATTGCTATGGCCCAGTGAGGAAGATTCAATCCCAGAGCAAGTTTGCACAGAGGGAGAGAGGGTAGGACAGTAGGATAATGTGCCTGTGAAGGTTCTGGGTGGGAGGAAGTAGGAGTGTGATGTGAGAGGCAGGGAGACAAAGTTCCATCAAAGAAAAGGAAGAGAGAGGGTAAAAAGAAGATCTTGCCTTTGAAGAGACCAAACCAGAAAACTGAAATGGCTGACCATGAGCCTAACCAGTGGCCCTAACACATGAAGGGTGGGATCCAAGCTACCCCTGCCGCAGTTCTGGTGCTGTTCAGTGGTGTGAGGAGCCGAGGGCCAAGCCCAGGCAGAGCTTCTGACACCTACTCTACCCAGATGGGCCACTGTGAGAAAACCGTGGATGAAATATTCATTTTATTAATAATTTAGGAAAAAAATCTATAAAGATTTCATTTGGAATGCTTGTTTACAGATTAGTAAGTGCTTGAAAATTGCCTGAGAGTTAGAACCCAATTTGGAAAACAATTGATTAACATTATTTTGCCATCCAAACTTTCATCTTATTATATATGCCAAGTTGTGTTAAGTGTTTAATTTCTCTCTTTCTTTTTTCTGCAGTCCCCATTTACATGGTCACTGGTACCATAGGGTCACCCCCTCCCCAAATTCACAGCTTACTGGGCACTGTTTGTACCTTTTTCTCTGTCTGTCATGGTATTATTTTAAAAGAGATGTATAGGCCAAGTATAGTTGTGTTATTGCTTCATAAAAATGGGATCATTTTAAGTACGCATTTTCATCTTGCTCTCATTCAATCGTGTCTCCCATACTTACTTCCTGGAAGCACAGCTATGGAGTAAACTGAGACATCGTGTAGATAGGTGGTCCTCAGTTCTGTGGGTTTGGGACTTATTATATGATTCATGCAGTGATGAGGGCTTCAGAGCATTTCTTGTGAGAAGTGAACTGAGAACCTTTGAACCCACCCCACTCTGCTGAGGCCAAAAACATTGCTTTCATAGTCTGTTGGCTGTGAGGGCCATGATAGGAGGCACTGATAAGTCATACTGACATTTGTGTTCCCAGGGTCAGCATGGAGCCTAGTGCAATGTTTGTGGTTGACTGAGAATACTTGTCTGGCCTTGACTCACTGCCCGCCATGTGTATCAGGACTGTCCCGGAGGACTTGGAGGTGTTAGGAACAGAGTGATGATTTTCCCCTGAAACATTGGGAAGCAGAGCATGAAGATTCAGAAGAGGCAAAAAGTAGCAGGACTTCCCAGCCACCTATTCTCTCTTTGTTTGTACATGTGTGTCCAAGTAGATTGTGAGATCTTCACAGGTAGTTTCTGGATCATCTAGTTTATGTATGATTTTTGTGGCTGGTACTTGGAATGCAAAGTTGCCTAGAATCATGGTTTAACTTGGTTCCTTGGCTGCTGTTCCTAGAAGACATACTTCCTGTTGCCCGTGGACAGCCTATCTGCTGGGAGCATCGATCCAAGTCTGCTCAGAAGGGCACTTGGGTCCTATAGACCTCAGTTGTGTTGAAACTCTCCGCCACTGTCTTCAGAGCAAGAGCCAGCTGGGGAGGACTGTGACAGTGGAGGCTTTCCTGCTGTTCCGATTGAGGCTGGCCTCCTGTGATGCCCTGGGAGTTCCCCGTCTTGGGATCGTGGCATGGAGAGTTGGTTTCTCTACACCTTTGTCTTCCTCATCCCTCCCTCCATCCAGTCCCTGGTAGGGACTCATAGAGCATTGTTTGGCTCCAGTGGACAAAATAACCTGGTTGCTCCAATCAGTTCTAAATATAACTAGGGCAACAAAGAGGCTCAGCTCGAGGGTATGGAGAAGTTGTACTTGGGCAAGTGACTGTTTATTTCTGAGTATTTTACCAGTATTGGAACTACTTTCTCTCAGGCCTCCTCATCTCTTCAGTGGCACATGTGATCACTTCCACTGAAGTCGTTCCCCTCCTCCTTTCTACCTGCTGCATCCTCCTCCGCCCTCTGCTGGGAGGGAGTCTTTACTCTTGTTCTCGGATTAACCCCACTGGCTTGCTGAGCAGAACAATGGTCTGGGACAAAGCTCTTCAAGGCCTGGCTCTCAGCCTCCTTCCTTCTGACAAGCTGATGCCCACTCCTCCTTTTCTGGGCTCAAACTTCCAGAGATGAACACAGCTTCACTATTGCTATGTTCAGAAGTACTCAATGAAGTGCTCTGGGGATTTTCTAGTGTCCAAACTCTTGTCTGTTGCCATCTTTGTATGAGGAAATTTAGGTAGACACATACATCTGATTCTTCTTGGGCTACGGAGGAAGCAGAACTGGTCACCATGTCCTTGTTCTGGGCTGTTGTCTTGGACCTTGAGGACAGACACTGCCTGGTTCTCCATTTTTATTTGTTTAAAGATGCTGCCAGGAACCCTGTGTGAGCCCATATAGACTGAGTTGTTAGTGATGATTTAAGGCTGTCATTTCTTGTTTATTACTAGAAGAATATCCCTTTTTCTTACTCCATGGGGAAATTCAGCTCTGTGTGGGCCATCACTGTTCAGTTTAAGGAAAAGGAAAGAGTATTTTGTTTTCGTGGACTGAAGCTGTGTAAAAATGAAGAACAGAGGAAACTTGAAGAGCTAAAAGCAAAGGCCGCGGGGGAAGGGTCCATGTCTGCTGATGGGACTAAGACTTCTGAAAAAAACTGTTCCTTATGGCTGCAATTATGGTAACATTTAATTCTATTCCTGTTTAGATATCTGGACTCCCTGCCTTAACATCCTTTGCCATTTATAGCTAGAATAGAATGTTGTCTTGAAGTGTATAGTACATTTAACATTAAACTTTTTTTTTAAGTTTTTTTTTTTTTTTTTGAGACAGGGTCTTGCTTGTAGTTTATGCTGGTCCTGAGCTCAGCCTCGAACTCACAGCAATCCTCCTGCCTTGGCTTCCCAAGTGCTGCGATTATAGGCGTGAGCTACCACGTCTGGCACTGTGGTATGTGGTACTGATTACTGGAGGGCATGAGTCATCATGCCCGGTATTGTTGTATGTGGTTACTGGGGATTGAACCCGGATCCTTGCACTTGCAAGTCAGGCGCTGGAACCCCTGAGCTAAGTCCCTGGACCAACATTAAACTTTTATAAAAGCTGACCAGATAACTTAGCAAGTCCATTCCTAGGTATATACCCAAAAGAACTGAAAGAGGAGAGGAAGAATAAAGTGATCAAAATGTGACGTGTATATCTATCAAGCATTCAGGCTGAATATAATCACTGTGTATTACAAAATTATACTACTAATAAAAGAGTTGAAGGGAGGAAAACTATGTAAGTGAACCCCTGATAGCTAGATGACATTTGATATCTAGATGCCGTAGATGCTTATCTCCCTGGGCCTCCTAGGGGGGCTACTATCCTTGGGTTCTGCCTCCTGGTGTCATGAGTGGGGGTGACAGGAGATTGATCCTTCTCCAGTGAGGGATATTTTCCTGCTGTTCACTCATGGGGAGTGGAGGAAAGGGTGAATTAAGTCTTACGTGACATTTGCCACGATGGGTTTTCGGTGTCATGAAGTCGGAGGTCTGGTCGTCTGCCAAGTGTAAAAGAAACGAGAAGGAAGGAAACTAAGGAGACTAGAGAGAACTTGCTGCAGCCTTCAGGAGAACATGGGAGTGCTAGCGATCAAAACAAGCCCGAGCACACCCACAGCCCCCTCTCCATGTGGGGCAGCCATGCCTTCCTCACAGCAGTGGCCTGGGTAGTCTTATACTCCTCAGCTTTTGAGAGGACCAGGCTGGCCATAGCTTTTCTCCAACTTGGAGCAGTTGAGATCCACCCACTGGCCCTGTTCTTTAGTCAGGAACTGTTTGTAGAAACAACCAGGACCTTGGAAGAATGTAAACTCACGCTAACAGTCATAAATTCAGCTTTGTTTTGCTGGAAGGTGCAATGATAATGTTTGTAATGATTTCTGTTCCATGTGTAAAGGGACATTTAAAATACATTTTATGAATTCCCACCCATGGCCTAGTTAGGAGAGTTTATAAGGCTACAGCATTTACTGTAGAGGTTAGAAAAAGCTTCCTTATTCTGGGTTGGCAATCCAATGAACTACAGACCATTAAGGCTTGTCTTTAGAGGGGAGGAGAGGAGGGAGAAGGAGGGAGTCGAAGGAATTTTCTTGGGGAAGCCTAGATAGCTGCTTTTTTGTAACAGGCCTGAGGTGAATATTCTTCTTTTCAGGATGAGTGTTGGGGAGGAGAGAATCTGGTCATCACAGAGCTGTGTATTAGACCTGATTTATTCATAATGAATTATCCTTTTGTATGGTTGTAAAATAGGCTTCTATAAACTGCCCTCCCTCAGAAGTACACCCAGAAGCTACAGAATGTCCCCGTAACAATTTCCTCCATATGTCTTTTCTCAAATACCAATCTAATGCATATGCCAAAGATGTTTCTCACTTATGACATTTCCTTACTTCTATCATTTTATCAGGAACTTAGAAATCAGTTGTGGCATCAGTAAGAATTTTAGAAGACAATGGCATGTTGATCTGGATGCAACTTCTGGCCGTTCCTTGGAATGCGATTTGGATGTTCTAGTTTTGAGCAGCCACGTGGCCGGCTGTTGGAATCCTGGAGTGGTCTCTCACTTTTCTTGGCCTTCGCCCTCTATCTGTATGACAGAAGTTTGGTCGTGTTAGTTCACGGAGTGAACATTTGTGAAACATGCTATGTGCTAAATAAAATGGATGGAGTCAAGTAAGATAAGTCAAGGGTTGTGTAGCTGACGTGGCTCAGAATTAGGGCAAAAGACAGGTACATATAAACACTAAGGACAATGCCAGCATACCTCAGGCTAAGGGAACATAGATGATGGAAGGGTTCATCATTTTTGAACTCAGGAAACAACTGGAAGTAGTGTTTGCATGTGGTCCTGCTACAGGACAGTACAAAGGCACAGAGGTTAAACATGTGTCACAGATGAGGAGAAAAGCAAGAAGTGCCCCCCGTGGGGCTGAGGTGACGTGGTGAGGAGTTGGAAACCACTTCACGTGGATCTAATGGCTGTTTTCAGGGTTGGAGACCTTTGCTGGGACTTGAGATCATCTACTTCTGATCCTGTATGTGTCGCTGTTTATTCTTCCCTTTTGAGTGTGTAATGAGAGAACTGGGTGGTGGGGGCTTTTCAAACTCCTCATGATCTTGGGTTCTTGTCTGTCATTTTCCCACAATAAGTTATAAAGTGTGTAATTATCTTTGGTCACAAGTTTAGGACTGTATGAAATGGAATTTTATTTAATTTTCTAGACATCACTTAATTTCTACAACAAATTTCCATTTGGCTAGAGAAGAGAATCTAATTTTGCTTGAGTTGGAGTCTCTCTTTTCCGTAGGGTTATAACTAAATGTGGGGTTTTGGGGGATCATCTGTCATATACTCACACTGACAATTGCCAAAGTGTCTACACTGTTGCCAGACTTGGAGTTTACTGCTGAGGGTTTTGACTCTGACGTTTTCAGTGGCAAGATGTCCTCAGGTCTGGTGTTCTCTCTTCTAGAACACATGAAACATAATATTTTTTTGTTTTGTTTTGTTGTTTTGCCTCTGTAACATTATAACATGGCAGTTCCATGGGACAGTCCGAATCCTTTTTTTTTTGGAGACAGGGTCTCGCTTTGTAGTTCAGCCTGGCCCTGGACTCACTATGTAGCCCAAGCCAGCCTCAAACTCACAGCAATCCTCCTTCCTCTGCCTCCCGAGTGCTGGGATTATAGGCATGAGCCATCATGCCCGGCGTTGTGGTATGTGGTTACCGGGGATCAAACTTGGACTTTGTGCTTGCTAGGCAGACACTGAAACCACAGAGCTAAATTCCTGGTCCCCAAACCCTGCTTTTGATGCAGTCTTTTGTATAAAAGAGTCTTTATGGTTCTTAAAAACTCAAATATAGGGTTACCATATGACCTGACTATTCCACTCCTAGATTATGTACCCAAGAAGACTGCACACATGTTTCCACAAGAAAATTCATATGTGTGTTCCTAGTTGGATGATTCATAATAGCCCCAAAGTGAAAACAATGCAATGCTCTTCAGCTAATAAATGGATAAACAAAATGTGGTATGTCCGTAGAGTATTATTCAGCTGTAAAAAGTAATGTAATAATGATACATGCTGTGCTATAGGTCCTTGAAACCATGTGTTAAGTGAAAGTAGCCAGACATAAAGGTCATACATGGTACGATTCCATTTGCAAGGACTGTCTAAGAGAGGCACATCCATAGAAACAGACTAGATTTGTGGTTTCTGGAGGTGAGGGGAGGGAGAGGACTGGGGGTGACTGCTGACAGGCGCAGTGTCAGAGGTGAGGAAAACAGAACCTAAGTTATCGGTGCACAGAAATAGCGTGAGAGACCTGGGCAGAGCACCAGTGGCGTTCACTGCAGGCAAGAGAGGTGGCCCAGGGCATAGGGTGTCTTTGTAGCCAAAGTTTGGAATCCAGACTTGGTCAGATGGTAGTTTTGTGAATTCCTGAATGGGTGATTGGCAAGAAGAAAACAAAAAGATTAACCCAAGAAGTCTGGTGACAGTGCAGCTTGGACGCAAGGGAGGCCGGGAAGGCACTTCCCATTGGGGCTTTGGGCTGAGTGCTGCATGGTGCCTGCACTCTTCCTGTGGGAATCTGACTGACTACCTCCCATGCAGCCTTTAGGCTTTTGTTAAGAATTCACTTCTCATCAGAACCTCTAACCCCTCTGCTGAGCTCTGCATGGAGCTTTCTCTCCGACGTCTCCATACTCCTCAGCCCCCGTGTCTTGCTCTCACGGTTTCCTTTTTTTATAACACTTACCAGCTGCTGCTGTATTTCACCACCCATCTTTGTACTGTGCCTCTTGACAGCTGTTGGTCTTCCTTAGCTGGAGAGCTCCGTGTGGGCAAGGATGTCTGTTGTGTTCTGCTGCTTAGCCCGATGCAGGAGCACAGCCTGGGACCCATGGGCACGCATTAAACACGTGGATGAACAGCCACAGGGATGGGTGGGTTCCATACAGGGGTTGGGCAGAAGGTGGACACAAGAAAGATTTTGAGAGGTTGATCAAGGCGAGTAGCTTGGTCCTGTGTTACCAGTGAGTGGCTGTGACCCGGAAATTAGTGTGGTGACACCGAGAGCAGGACTCCAGGTCAAGCCTGTTGGAAGAGTACATGATAGAAAGAGATTCCAGTGAGCAGATTTTCCTTGAAGGATGCACTGGGCATGGGAAGGGATGTGGCTGTCTTCGGGTCTGCTTGCTTGGGTTCAAGTCTGATGCCAGGTGCCACACTGGGCAAACAGGAGGCTTTCCCTGCTCTCCTGCCCGAAGACTCCTGACTGCTGGCAGCATTGCAGGGATAATGAGTGGTTCCCCGGCCCTTCTGCTGCAGAAGGCTTTGCAAACATTCATTAGCTGAGCCTCCCCACTCTCACTGGGCCTGAGAGGCCTCATTCACCCCTGAAAGGGCTGGTAGCAGCACTGAGCTTCTACGCTGGGGATGTAGAAGTGGTTAACAAAGGCTGTGCATGAATGTGGGGGAGGGCGAAGTCAACCGCTGTTTCGGGCCATCTTGGCTTTGGAGAGCTACGTGGAGCTCGGAAGCAGGTAGAAAGTCTGAGGGACTGGTGGGAGCTGCAATCTGTTGGCAAGATGGCGATTGTGCTGCTGAGAAGTTAGCAAATGGAGCCTGGGCTGGGGATGCCTCAGGTGAGGCTCCCCCCTCTCCTTAGAGACAGGCGCGTGCTACCTAGACAGTGGAGGAGCTGAAGAAATTGTATTTACCTTGGTGTGGAGGATGGGGCTTCTTCCCTCTGCTGGGGACTATGAGCTTGCTCTGGTTTAACAGGATGGCCACATCCTAGCCAGAGTCTATTTTTTTTTTATATAATGGAAACCAATCCCAAGACCTTCATACTAAGTTCCCTTCTGCAGACGGGTCTTGCTAAGTCACTAAGTTGCTCAGGCTGGGCTTGAATTTTTGATTCTCTTGTCTCAGCCTCCCAGAGTTCTAAGGTGAAAGACTTGTGGCCTCACACTAGATAATAGTCTTTTGTAGCAGATTTGGATGTGCCTGATAGGGACAGACATTTTCAGAAGAAGTACATCAGGGGGCCAGAGTGGGAGAAGGAGTTTAGCCAGGCTTGCTGTGGATACTGCCTGGAAAACACTACTAAGACAGCTCTGGGAGTCCATCTGCCATAATAGGGTCCCTGGCAGAGGCCCAGGGACTGGCCAGCTCCTGTAGACTTCAGCATATTGTTATTATTCTGATGCCATGGTCACGGGTTGGTGAAAGCGAGGGGATAGCCGTCCAGTGGAACTTGGGACTGGGGTCTCCTGGGGACTTGGCTGTCATCCAGCTGATTTCCCTGAATGGTTTCTGGTCTCAAACTCTCCATTTGAGTGTTGGAGGAGAGCGCTGAAGCACTTCTCACAAGTTGTCCCTGCTGTGTCCATCCTCTGTCCATCCTTTAAAAATGTATTTTAACCGAAGGACGTTCTGTTATCCTCTGATCTCTGGCTCAAGGTCATGCGGTACCCTAGAAGCAGATCAGATCCATTTGGTTTGGAAGTTGCATGGGACCTGGTTATGTCTGGTTATGACTGTGAGGACTCTCCATCTCCCCTTTTCAGTTTGAGCCTGTCAGACAAGTCCAAGCCTGCAGGGATGGCATGTGAGCCCAGGTCTCACAGGACCTGCACTCGGAGGGGAGAGTGTCCTGCACACTGAGATGAGGCGAGCAGCAGGGTGAACTCAGGCCCTGCTGCTTTCTCACTGTACAATCATGGGATAACTTGTCTGCCTCCCCTAAACCTGAGGCTTCATTAATCCCCCCAGAAGAGAAGAGAAAGCACATACTTTTATGTTGGATTAACTGAGGAGTTGATAAATGCTGCTAATTATAGCAACTCACCTTCCTTTAAGCCCCATTTTATGCCCAGCACTTACCTACATGATGTACTTATAAAGGTGCAGCCTTTATCTATAATCCTCACAGTGGGCATGAGTCTCCTCGACCAGCATTGTTGTATATGGTTACCGGGGATCGAACCTGGACCCTTGTGCTTGCAAGACAGGCACCAGAACCACTGAGCTAAATGCCCAACTCCACCAGAGGTACTTTTAGCTTAGTTTTGTAAGCGAAAGGGGAAATGGCCTTGAGGTCTACATTTTTAAAACATACTTCTGTTTCCATTCTATGATGCTGTATTTATTGAAGGAGGCATCCTTCTGCCAACAGGTCCTATTAGCTGCTTTTTGGGGGGCATTCTTGGGGTGAGTGTGGACTGAACCCTGGACTCTTGGCTTTCTGGGACAGAGCTGTATCTCTGTCTTTCCTCATCCTCGGACAGTTGACATTTAGGGACCCTGTTACCTTCATCAAGATCAAAGCAGATTCTAAGCAAATTCTAGATTTCGTTAATGATCCTTGGTCCGGTGCCTGATCCAAAGTGCTGCTGAAGAAACTCTTTTGTTTTCCTTTTTTGAAAAAGTTGGTGAGTTGTCAGCATCTCATTGCTCCTTTTAATTTTTTTTTAAAGATTTTTTTGAGACGGGGTCTCGCTTTGTAGTTCAGGCTGGCCCTCAGCTCAGCCTCAAACTCACATCACAGAGATCCTCCTGCCTCTGCCTCCTGAGTGCTGGGATGACAGGCGTGAGCCACCACTCCCGGCACTGTGGGATGTGGTACTGATTGCTGCTGGGGTGAGTCTCCATGCCCATTATTGCTATGTGGTTACCTAGGATCAAACCCGGCCCTTGTGCTTGCAAGACAGGCGCCGGAACCACTGATCTGTATGCCCAGCCCTCCTTTTAATTTTTTTGTTTTATTTAGCCTTTTGGGCTCAGGAAATTTGTTATAAAATCTGTCGTAAGACCACTTGGACTTTCATTTTTAGTGTGTGCACTGCAACCTCAAAATTACTTAGGAAGTCTAGCTTATCATCTCAGAGGTCTGTGTAGCATTTGTTGTAGGAAAAATTAACAAAAACCAAATCTGGTCTTGGAGATGTCCCGATGAACTTGATTTGAATTAATAATTATGTTTATATTTTAATCAGACAGCAACATAAGAGGGAGTAGCTTGCTGATTCTTAAAAGATGGTTTCATAAGTCATAAGCTTGGTAAATTAAAGATGTGGTAAATTAGCTTCTACCTTTTAAATATTTTCAGAAGCAATGAACATGATTCTGTTCTAAAACCATAAGAAATACACCAACTTATTTGCAGCTTACTCTTCTTCCCTTGAAAATGATGCTGTATTTCTCAGCAAGCTTTCAGAGTAACCTTGCCAATGCTTTTGATAAATTGCGTTGTAAGATACTTGGTAAAAAGAAAAAGCATCATAGGCCTATCAGAAAAACCAGAAGGAAGGTATTTATAATGAGCTGACAAATGAAAACTCTTTCCACAGAGAACCTGTGGTACAAATCTTATTGTTGAAAGATTTCTAAAAAGTCATTAAAGGCCTTAGAATTAGAAATGATAAAAGCAGCTCCTGGAAATCAAAATTAGCTTGAGAGGAGAATATCTATTTCAGCAAGAGAAGGTTGTTCAGTTGTGTAACAGACACAATTCAGATGGCTTCATGTAGTTTTAGGAAGAGCTGCTTTTAAGAATTTACATTTGACATTTTCCTTGTCTTGTGAGGACAGAAAAGCAGGTGGGGGTGGAGGACAGGACCAGGGCAGAGGGTTGCCTGGGTTTTGCTCACCAGCATCAATATAGATGACTGAAGAAACAATTTGAGGAAACAGAATATATAAAGAAAGCTCCTCCCCACCAAAGATATTTTTTTTGGCCTTAATTTATGCTGAATTCATTTGCAACTTTCCAAGAAAGGGAAGATGAAATATCTTAGAGGCAGCTGAGTAAATAAGCATGGTTTGAAATCAGATTACTCAGTTCCTTTTTTTCTGGAGTGCCTATCAGAAGACCCTGTAGATTCTTACAGAAGAAAAAGCACTTGACATATAGAAGGTTCTTTTACGATTACTGCCAGGATTTGAATTAATGCTGATTGATCAAGATAATGGCTCCAAACTAGAAGAAGTAGAATTCAGAAAAGCCAAAATACATGCTGTGGAGGGGAGGGATTCTTTTGTCTAAGTGACTCTAGTAGTTCAGGTTAGGATATTGCTCACATAATTATTCACTACTGCAGGTATACCAGTGAATAGTTGCATGTCGACATTTCATAGCTCCTTGACTCCAAGGTATTTCTAGCTTGGAAATTTCCATGAATTCAAGGCTTAAAAAATAATTTCAGTGTGGGGGTTGAAAACTGGAGACATTACCTGGCTTGCTACCAAGTGTTTTTAATGGCAGGGTTCTTCAGTCTGTGTTTCCGGGTCTGAGTGGGCCTGAGGAGGAAACAGATTTCTATGATGTCAAAAGCCTTGCTCTGGCTGTCAATCAGAGTTTTCCTGGAAGGGAGGATAATTCCCTACATGCTTATGAGGCTTGTGAGGTGTGAAAGGCCACAGAACATTCTCTCCATGAATTTGTTGGATGGAAGTCATTTGGCATTTTTATTACACAGGCTTCAAAGGTAAGGACCACACTTCTGGACACATTTCCTTATCAGTGGTGCCAGATCAAAGCATGACACCCCAAGAAGGAAGCAGTCCTAGCTGGCCAGGGTCAGGCCATGCCTGTCAGTCATACTGCACTGAAGCCCCAGGAAAACCTATGAACTCCTTCTCCAACCTGGCCAAGATGTCCAAGTGCTTCCTCAGCTTTTCACTTATTATAAGAGAGACCTTTTTTTTAATTCATTCAGTTTTGCTTCTCTGTTTTGAGAGGAGCTTTAACTAAAGCAAACCGTTTTAAGAGTCTTCGGCCAAAGATTTAGCTCAGTGGTTCCAGCGCCTGTCTTGTAAGCACAAGGACCTGGGTTCAATCCCCAGTTAACCACATACAATACTGGGTGTGGAGACTCACGCCCAGCAGCAACCAGTACCACATACCACAGTGCCAGGCATGGTGGCCTGTAATTCCAGCACTCAGGAAGCAGAGGCAGGAGGATTGCTGTGATGTGAGTTGGAGGCTGAGCTCAGGGCCAGCCTGAACCATAAAAGCAAGACCCTGTCTCAAAAAAAAAAAAAAGAGTCTTAATAACTCTAAGTAGCCAATTTAACCCCTGCACAGTGGCCTAGCAGGATTTAGGGTTCAAAAGTCTCTTTCCAAAATGTTTTAAAAGTATATTTTGAAAATATTTTTATACATCAGAGCTGTGTTTGCACTGCTACATGTGTCAGTAAATATAAAACTGCACAAGGGTAACTAGAAAGGAGGGATAGTAATACAGCCTAGTTAAGATTTTTGAAAAGCCAGCACAATGTGTGCTATAAATTTCTTCACAGTTGTGAAGTGGACTTCAGATTCAGCTCTGAGTTTCTTTGCAGCCAGAATAAAAAGAGAAGCATGATTAGTCACAGGTATCACATTTTTATAAGGTAAAAGAAAGATGATTGCTTTGGAAAAGGTTTCCAGACACTAAAGTCGGTGAAACTGCAAGATGCTAAGTAATGCAGTACACAAATACTGTCCATGGAAACAACACAATGGGAATTTGTTAATTTATTCAACAAATATTTATAGAATCTACATATTATGCTCACCATCCTAGGTTTGGGGATGTGTATTGGACCAAATGTTTCTTTTCCTCAAATTAATATGTTGCAACCTAACTCTCAAAGTGATGGTGTTGGGAGGTGAGACCCTTTGGTGGTGATTCTGTCCCGAGGGCAGAGACTTCGTGAGTACAATTAATGTTCTTATAAAAGAAAGTGAAGCAGCTGCCTTGGGTGTCTTTTCCATGTAGGAGGTGCTGTCTATGAGGCAGCAAGTGGGCCCTCAGCAGATATGGAAGCTTGGGATTTAGCTTTAGTGTTGAATTTCTCAGCTCCTCAGAACTGTGGATAAATCACCAGGCCTATGGGATTTTGCTATATTGACCCAAATGGACTAAGATAAGGTGAGACAATAAAAGTTAGGCCCTGCCCATTTGGAACCCATATGAATTTAATGTGGCTTCCTAGCAGTTTGTGTATGCAAACATATGCAAATAAGTTCAAGTGGAACATAGTGGGGACATTGATACTTGCATGGAGAGCTGCAGGGATGTCTGATGGGATCTACCAAGAAGAAAAACTGAAGTGGCTGCTAGAAGATCAGGAACCACATAGGGGCAGCAAAAACTTGGTGCTTTCTTTGCTGGGAACTATGCTAAGCATTTTATGCACATAATAAATGCTAAGTTAATGCACTTGAATTCCCACAACAGCTCTGTGAAGTACATAGTATTATGGTCCTTGCGTATGGGAAAACTGAAGCACAGAGAATTTAAGCAGTGTGCCCTGGATCCCTAGCTGGTGAGATGTGATGAGCGCTGGATTTCTGTCTTCCACATCTTTGTGTGGGTGGTTAACTTTCACACCTCCTCCCAGTCTCCTCTGCAGAACCTCTCCTGATTCCCCAGAGGATGCTGTGCTTTCTACTTGCATCCATGCGCTTGTCCTACTTAGAATTTACCATGTTGTGTGATCACACACTTATTTGTACACATGCTTTATTTAATTTATTAAATTATTTACAAATTGATGCAGGACCATTACCCCTTATATTATTCATTACACATAAATATAAATTATTTGGTGTCTGTCTCTCCGTTTGGACTGTAATCTCTATTTGTGCAAAAATTGTCAAGCATTTTCTCATTTTCATTAAGAGTTTGGTATCTATGACACTCTCAATAAATAATTGTTGAGTACATGGGGCCAGGAAAGGGCCTGGGCTGTATGAAGGCTGCATGGTAGAAACCCAAGGTGGCAATGAGGGAAGATGGGAGTGAGGTTTAGAGTTATTTTAGACCAAAGCTTGCACTGCACACATCATCTACACGAATGCTTCTTTTGTTTTTTGTTTTGTTTTGTTTTAAAGTAAAACCTGACCAGAACCAGCCCTGCAGGTGAATAAGCCCTTTACCCTTCAGAGCAGAGGCAGGAGCAAGAGGAGGAAGCCCTGCAGATGGCATTGACCTGCCGCGTGTTTCCTGAGTCAGCACAGAGAGGAAAGGGTTTTCATGCCTTGCCCCCCCACCCCGCACCTCCCCCCCAATCTGTAGGAAACAGAGGCCTGGAGGACTCCATGTGGAAGGTGGCTAAGTCACATCTTCCCTTGTCCTTGTTTTCCCCTTAAGGCAGGGAGGGTGGAGAGTGGTCCCCACTCTGGCTCCTCACTTGCTGTATGCAGAGTCTGCCATGGATGGGAACTGGTTCCAGTCCTTCGACATCACGTCACTCTGCCTGCGCCTCTTAAGCTTGTGCTGTCTACCGGTTTCCATTTCCAGGGGAGGTGGCAGCTGAGTCTATATTTGGTGGGATGTTCCGTGTATTGTTGGCACATTTGACTCAGGGAGCCTGAGTTAATGAGGTAGGCTCAAGCGCCTGGAAACTGGCAACTGCAATTTCTGGTCTTTGCTACTTCTGCACCGCTGAAGCCACCGGGAATAGTGTGGCTGTTTGGGGCCAATTCTTCCTCTCATTTGCATGATAAGGAGCTTCGCTTCTCAGTAGAACTGTCTAGGGAAAGAACTGACTCTGATCTTTTGCCTTAGTTGTCCCCATTAGGCCTCTGAGTCAAATTCATTGATTTGTTTATTGAGTAGGTGCTTATTGTATGCCTTCCAGGCTATGGATTTTTAAGTGTTGAATTTGTATCTAGCTATGTTATTGAATTTGGTTAATAAATTTAGAAGTTTTTTGGTAGAATTTTTTGGGTCTCTTGTGTAAAGAACCATGCCATCTGAAAATAATTATAATTTAACTTCTTGCTTTCCTATCTTTATTCCTTTTATTACTTTATCTTGTCTAATTTTCTGGCTAATGTCTCCAGAACCATGCTGAACAGGAGTGGTGACTTGGGCACCCTTTCCTTGTTTCTGACTTTACTGTGAAAGCGTCCAGTTTTGAATGTTTAGCATCATGTTGGCTATTGGTTTGTCATACATGGCTTTTAAGACAGAGAGGATTTTAATTGGGGGTACACTTGGGTAGAGGAGGCTCTGGAATTGAATTCCAAGTAGAAGTGGTTGTAAAGTGAAGGCCAAAAGACATGCTTATGGGATCGGGCAAATGAAGTAATGATGTCAGAGCAAAGAATTTGTGCGGTAACTGTGGGGGGATGAATTTAGAGATGATGAGGGCTGGCATTAGAGAGAGGGAGCACTTTGAATTTGTGTAGGAAGTCACTAAAGTTTTATAGAACACAGGTAATAAAGTGAAACTTGGACTTTTGGGAGTATTTTTTATGGGAAACATCTTCTGGTAGATAAATCAAAAAAAGGAGGAATTGAAAGCAAGAAGACCAGATCAATTCAAGTGCAAACTATCATTTCACACTTATAAGATCTTTATTGCATGCCAGTTACTGTTCTATGCATTTCTCATATGTTAATCATTCAATCTTTGTAGTAATCTGCTGAGATTGTTGATGTTCTATAGCTAAGAAGATGAGGGCACAATGAGGCTAAGTGACTTAGTCAGTGTCATAGAACTAGTGAATTGTGGGTGCAGGATTTGTACTCAGGTGGCCTGACTTTAACATTCTATACTCTTAATATTACTGTGTATAGTATCCTTATATTTATTTATTAAATCACAACAAAGTGCCTGGAGCTGCCAGCACATAAACATAAAATGTGCATAGTTTTGCCTTTGTTACTCAGTTTAAAGATAATTATTTGGATTGTTTCATCTGACAATTAAGATTTTGAACTGTGATTGGACGCATCTTGACATAATAGTAAGTGAAATAAGTTAGACAAGTTCAAATATTGCATGGCTTATCTTATATGATAAACACAAAAGAATACATAAGGGCAAAATAGAAAATATATAATAGGAAACAGAGAGATCTTTTGCAAAAGGGGAGGCGACTAAGTATCTAAAGAAGTAAGATATGTACATGTACATGTAAGATATGTACATGTAAAACTCATCATGAATGTACTGAAAACATGTACTGATAAACATACAAATTTAAGACGTTGAACTATGGGGTGGTGATAGAGAAAAGAGAATAATTGACAAAATGGTGCTACATTTGTTGCAAGGTTTGAGACCACTTTCAGTGTGGGATATTGAATGGCTGCTCTCCAAGTTACTCATTAGTAATACGGGTATAGTAGTAGTGACGGACACTTGACTTTTGGCTAAGAAAACAGAATAAACAGAACCATACTGGACCTTCTACTTGAAATAACAAAAATTCGGACATAGTATATGAAACAATAATTTCCAATATTTTTGACATAAAGCAAAAAAAGTGCAGTAATCTGTGAGATGAGAAGAACATGAGGTGAACCCCATGACTATGTCAGTGTACTTTTTTGAGTTTCCATGTCACATTGGAAGGAATGGAAACCAGGGGAGGTTACAGTAGGCTCTACATTGTGCAGACAAAGCTAACAGCTTGGGAGGCCAATGGAATCTGAAGGACAGAGGTATAGAGCGGAGAGAGATGCAGAGAGAGAAGCTGGGGGATTTGTAGAAGGCCCTTTCGGAGTATTCTGCTGAGTATTTATGAGTGCCTATTTGAGGCAGTAAACCTAGGTTGGTAAAATAATTTTCTGAAAGCATGAAAGATCACAGTGCTGAGCACTCTCACGGGGCTATAAACAGGTCTTGTTCTCAATTGCCAGACTTGGGAACTTCAAGAGCCAAAGACCTGTGGTGGAGGATACAGAAGGGTCTTCTTAGGTCTGGAGAACAATTATCTTCAGACTGAATACTGCTCCAATTCTGCCTCCTAAATTTTAAAAGTGAGACACAAAAATATTGGAGTATTTCCAAGTAAAAATTGCATTTCAGAACAGAACTCATCAACATTTATGGAAAAATTTTTCAGGATCCAGTAAGATAAAATTGACAGTGTCTACTATCCAGTCAAAAATGATCAAATATGCAAGTAAGCAGGAACATAAAAACCATAGCAAGAAGACAAACTGATCAGAACTGACATAGACATTAGAATTAGTACAAAACTGCTCTTGGGATTGTGGGGAGAAGGAACCCTGCTCTGCTGTTGGTGGGATGTGGACTAGTGCAACCAGTGTGGAGAGCAGTGCGGAGATTCCTCAAAAAGCAGGATTAAAAGTTCCACTTGACCCTAGTATTTCCCTACTGGGTATACTCATGAAAGAATTAAAAGATCGTACCATAGTGACATATGCACACCCATGTGTATAGCATCATAGTTTGTAATAACTAAATTTTGGGAACAGCCTGTCAACTGGTGAGTGGATAAAGAAGGTTTGGTTTTTCTGTAAAATAGAGTATATACATCCATAAAGAAAAATAAATGAGACATTTATAGCTAAATGGATGTTCTTTGAGGCTATACTCACAAGTTAAACAGGACACATATGTATAATTACCATATTGTTTCTCTAGTGTGAGAAATTGAAGGTGTTGATGAGATCCCAAAGGTATGACAGGTGTTGTGAAGCAGGAGGAAAATATTCAGAGTGGAAAGGGAGCTAGAAAAAGGGTAGGGGAAATCAAAGAAGGGAAGGAAAACACTTGACTGTAGAAAGGAAAAAATGGACATGTCTTATGTGTATATGGAGGGGGTGGAAAGGAGAACAGTGGAATGGAAAAATAAGAATCAAGATATATCGTGTACAGATGAAAATTCTCAAGGATGAATGTGATCACTATGTACACCTAAAATGCACCAATAAACTCAATAAAGAACAAAACAGAATTAGCACATAACTAAACTAACCTCTAAAAATGAAAACAACAGTGTATAATATAAGAAAAATATACTGAATGAGATGAATAATAATCTAGACTTGAAGTAGAATTTAGTAAATATAAACAGATAATAATAGAAAAATCTCCAAAATGAAATAAAAGGGAGAATACTTAAAAAGAATGGTACATTAGCAAGCTGTGACATAACTTTAGTCTACATGGAGTCCACAGTGAAGAGAAGGGGCAGAATAATTATTCTGCGGGATATAGCAGCTGAAAAATTTTCATATTTGATGAGAACTATACATTTACAAATTTGAGAAGTTCACGACCTTAAATACAAGAAATCTGAAGAAAACTGTACCAAGATGAATCATCAAATCAAATTGTATGTGCTACTACAGTAGAACTCAATATGCCGAATAGTTTATAACAAGAGAAGTTTATTTATCACAGTCCTGAGGACTGAAAAATCCAAGATTAAGGCATATTTGTTGTGTGGTGAGGGTGCACTTTCAGTACTTACATTGTAGAAAGGCCTAGCTGCTTCTCTAGGGTCTCTTTCATAGAGGACTGAGCCTAGTTGTGAGAGCTCTTCCCTTATACTTGTCTCCTTATCTTCTCAAAACATCAGACTAGGGATTAGGTCCCAATGTATGGATTTAGGATTGACTGACATAATAGACACCCCATAGCACACTGATAAAGAGAAAAAAATCTTAAAAGCATCCAGGGTGAGGAGGAAAAAAGAAATGTGTAAGCGGAACAAATGTAAGGAGGACAGCAATTTTCTTTTGGAAAGAATGTAAATGAGAAGCAGCAACTTTAAAATAGTGAAGGGAAAAAAAACTATCGACCCAGAATTTTATGTTCAGACCAAATATTTTTCAAAAATGAAAGAAAAATACTTTTTTTCAGACACACAAAAGCAAAAAGAACTTATCACCATATTGCAATAAATATGAGAGAACATCCTTCAGATAAAAGAAATATGGTACCAAATGGAATTCTAGATCAACAGAAAGGAATGAAGAATAGCAGAAATGGTAACTTCCTGGATAAATATGTAGTATTTTTATTTCTGAAATCTCTATAGAACAAAATTTACTTTTTAAATAAACTCAGTAACAATGCAGTGTGGGGTTTATGGTATATATAAAAGTCAAATGCAAGACAAAAATGGAGCAAAGGTTAGGAGAGGAAAACTGAAGATTTATACTGCATAAGAAATGGTAAGCTACTACTTAAGGATGGATTGCCCTGAGATAAATGCATATATACTACCAATCCTAATACAAACCTTAAAATCACAAAGATTTATAGCTAATAAGCCAATAATGGAAATAATATAGAACTATACAAACTATCCATTTTGTACAAAGGAAAGCAGAGAAACAAATAGGAATGGTAAACATGTATGTGACAAGAAGAAAAACAAGGTAATAG
>PVIR01012517.1:23223-44586 GCA_004026965.1 Petromus typicus
ACAGGGTCTCGCTTTGTGGTTCAGGCTGGCCCTGAGCTCAGCCTCCAACTCACATCACAATCCTCCTGCCTCTGCCTCCCGAGTGCTGGGATTACAGGCGTGAGCCACCACGCCCAGCACTGTGGTATGTGGTACTGGTTGCTGCTGGGTGTGGGTCTCCACACCCAGTATTGTTATGTGGTTACTGGGGAATCGAACCGGGGTCCTTGCGCTTGCGAGACAGGCACCGGAACCACTGAGCTAACTCCCCGACCCAAGGTAATAGGTTTAAATCCACTCATATTGATAAATATTTCAAGAGAAAGACATTATCTTTCTCTTGAAAAGAGAATCTTCTATTTCAAGAAAAAGACTGGCTAAACAAGCAACATCCAGACATATCCTGCCTAAAACAAGCATACAGTAGATATGAGAACACTCATTTTGTATCACTAAACCTATAAAAGAAAATTATTAATGAAGAAATAAGTGCCAGTAGTAGGGGTGCATGTCTGTAATCCCAGCCTTTAAGGATGCTGAGACAAGAAGAACTAGAGTTCAAGCCCAGCCGGTGGCCTAGTGAGACTCTATCTCAAAAGGAAAAGAAGAAAAAGGCCAGGGATTTAGCTCAGTGGTTCCCGCACCTGCCTTGCAAGTGCAAGGGCCTGGGTTTGATCCCTGGTAACCACATACAGCAATGCCAGGTGTGGAGACTCACACACCAGCAATCAGAACCACATACCACAGTGCCGGGCGTCGTGGCTCACGCCTGTAATCCTAGCACTTGAGAGGCAGAGGCAGGAGGATTGCTGTGAGTTCAAGCCTGAGCTCAGAATCAGCCTGAACTACAAAAGTGAGACCTTGTCTCAAAAAAATAAAAAAATAAAAAAAATAAAAAGGCTGAGAATTTAGTGCATACACATACACACATATACCTACAAGGGCCAAATTAGTTATAAGAAAATAAGACCAAAGCTGAAGTCATATACAAGGAAAGCCAGAAACTAGAAGAAATCAATGAAGGGAGGGGCTGGTTCTTTGAGGATGTCAGTAAACTGATAAACCTGAGCCTGATCAGGGAAAAATGAGAGAAGATTAAAAACTACCAACTTTTGTATTGAGAAAAATGGATCATTGTGAACTCTACACATATTAAAAGATAATAAGGACAATATTATGAACAACTTCCAACAACTTAGATCAATCTGCAAAATCCCTCAAAAGACACAAACTACCAAAGCTAATACAGTAATAACCTAAATATGAATAAGAGTAACCCTAATAGGTGCTTATTGATTAAAGGAAGACAATTTCTGGTTAAAAACAGCGACAACTTCAAGCCTAGAGAATTTTATTGGACATTTAAATAAGAATAACATTGATTCTACATGAACTAATCTGGGAAATAAAAGAGGAATACTTCTTTTTTTTTTTTTTTAGGTTTTTTGAGACAGGGTCTCGCTTTGTAGTTCAGGCTGGCCCTGAGCTCAGCCTCAAACTCACATTACAGCAATCCTCCTGCCTCTGCCTCCCGAGTGCTGGGATTACAGGTGTGAGCCACCATGCCCGGCACTATGCTATGTGGTACTGGTTGCTGCTGGGTGTGAGTCTTCACGGCCAGTATTGTATGTGGTTACTGAGGATCGAACCCGGGTCCTCGCGCTTGCAAGACAGGCGCTGGAACCACTGAGCTAAATCCCCGGCCCAAAAGAGGAATACTTCTTAACTTGTAAGGCTAGCATTAGAGATACTGAAATCAGACAAAAGTCAGTGGAAGAAGCTACAGTGTTCCCTTACTGTAGCCTGCTCTCTCCTATAGAATATAGTTCTTTTCCCTACTTGCACTTGGCACAAGTTTACCCTGCAGAGCTTATTTCTTTTCCTATGTTTTAGACATGTAAAACTTTGCAACTGTTAAAAAATAACCCAAAAAACAAAGACCAAAAACTAGTATTGGATGTGGTAGCAGATACCTACAATCCCAGTACTTGGGAGTGTGGGGCAGGAGGGTTGCCAACAATTTGAGGCTGACCTGGGCTACATAGTGAGTTCAAGACCAGCCTGAACAACATTGCAAGATCCTGTCTCAAAAATAAAAAAATAAAAAAAGAGAGAAAAGAAAATGTTAGTCTAATATCCCTCCTGAACATAATTGAAAAAAACATAAATTCAAACTGAAATAAAAGAAGTGACAATTAGAGTATAAAAATATGCTCAGTATCATCAGTCATTAGAAAAATAAACTCTAATGTGTTTCATTACATGTCAAGTACAATGGCTAAAATTAAGATGATTGATGATATGAAATGTTGGTGAGGATGTATCAGACCTGGAACTCAAACACAAACTCAAACAATGGCATGATCATTTTGAAAAATAGTCTTGTAGTTTTTAAAAAACAGTTAACCATATACCTACACACAATGTAACTATTGCATTTGAGTTATTTACGCAAGGGCAGTGACAGCACATGTCTATGTAAATACTTTTCTGTGAATATTCATAGAAGCTTTATTTGAAGTAGCCACAGGCTGGAAACAATTGAAATATCTTTCAGTAGATGAATGTATCAACAAATTGATATACCAATACAGTGAAATATACTTTAGGAATAAAAAGGAATAACTGTTGATATTAGCTACAACATGGGGTAGATTTCAAAATATATATGACGAATGAAGTCAGACAAAAATGAGTGCATAATGTATGATTCCACTATGTAAAATTCCAGGAAATTCCCACTATTGTGTAGTGACAAAAGATACATTAGTGATTGCTTGGCAAGGATTCAGGAAATGAAGAGGGGTAAGGAAGAAAGCTTTTGGGAAAATGGATATGTTTATTATATGATCTTGGTAATGGTCTCATATTATAGCCAAATCTACTTTAATAAAGCTGTTTACACAATAGTGACAAGCTGAATGATTAATAAGGTGGCACATAAAGCCCTTTCAATATGGTACAGTATATAAAAGGTCATTATTAATTATATATAAAGTCTTAATTAGAGATGAATGTGAGATTAAAAGCTTAGGAAACTTGGAAAGATTATCAGGGATGAGGATGAAAGGAACAGGAATTGGTTTCCAGAAAATGATTATTTTGTTCCAAATCTGACATCAAGATGAAAATATAGACACCAGTTGAGAATGAGGAGCTACAGCTGCAGAGGGGTGAGTTTTCCCAGAAAGATGTACACTTGAGGTCAGAGAGTTGAAGGGTTTAATGAGATGTCTGGAAAGATGGCATGAAGCTGGGGAGGAGTAGAAGTCTGGGGACCCCTCTAACAATTCTATGATAATGCTGAGGAGTGAGGGAGACCATCAGTAGGTGTTTGTGTCTGGGGTAGGACATTTGGAGAAAGATCATCAAGAATGGTGACTTGAAGCTGAGCCAACCATGTGGCAATTAGCAAGAAGAGTATTCTAGGCTGAGGAACAGCCTTTGTAGGTAGGAACAGCCTTGAGGTAGGAAAGGCATTGATGTGTTCTAGGAACTGTGTTGGAATCACTCTGACTAGAGTTGATAAGGACAAGGAGTGCAATGCAAGACTTGGCTGGTCTGGTAGATGGTGGTAAATGTAGATTTTATTTTTAAGGTAGTAAGAAATCATTGATGGATTTTGAGGAAGGTCACTCTGATTGCCACAAATATTTGTGCAGGAGGCAAGAGTGGGTGCAGAAACATCAGCTAAGAGGTTCTTTGAGTGATTCCGGTGGGGCATAATTGTGACTTGGCCTAGGATAATGGCAGTGGACTGGAAGAATTTAAAGTTCAAAGAACAAGACTTGATACAGACCCAAGGTGTTCAGGAAACCTGTCAATGACATAACTGCTGCACCTTGAAATTTTAGAGTTGGAAGTGGCACAGAATCATCTGGTAGAACTTCTTAACCAAACACCTTATTTCCTGCTGTCTTCTATACAAATATCTTAGCAGATAGCAATAACAGTCTTCTCTCAAATTTGTGCCTTACAAATCTTCCAATGTGTTTTCATTATCAGTGCCTCCTTCAAGACACAGCCCCACTGTGCTCAAGTCATATTTGGTCATAGGTCAGTTGTCTGCTGAGGATAGTGTCTCTGTGGTGGAAAAGTAGATGTTACAAGGGTGGAAAGGAGACTTAGCTGTTGAGACACAAGCTGCGGAAGTGACTCCTTTCCAGGGACTGACTGGTTGTACAGGCGGCCATCTTGTCTAAAGGGCAAGGCTGGGTGGCTACCTCCTTTCCTTGGAACCTCTTCCTCATGTTCCATTCTGTTCAAATCACTTAGTGTTCACAGTCCATGTTCTAGCGTCTTCTATTTTCTGAAGTCTTTCCCTGCTTTCTCCACTAACATCCTTCATTCTTTGGAACATTTATTTACCTTTGTATCTTTATCAGGGATTTATCCCATTCCATATAATAATAATTGTTTTTCCCTAATGCAAGTATCTCCTTCACCTGTTTATCCCCTGCAGCCCCTGCTAGGTAGCTTGGGTACAAACTGTGTTCCCACTGAAAGTTGCTGAAGTGAATTGAATCAATTTAAGTCTAAGTATATACTCCAGATGTAGTAGGTATGAAGGAAAATTGGGAGGGTTCCCCTGTGAATTGCTGATCTAATCACCTCTGCACAGATATAAATGATAAGGCAGAAAGGATGAAGAGGTAAATAGGGACAGTTGGAAGTTCTTAGGAATTAAGAAAACATGTATCTGGCAAAATTCCTTTGGAGAACTGTGACACTAGGTCCAACCCTGACCCTCATTTTGCTTCTTCCTTCTTTAAAATTTAAAGCACTTTTTGGGTGGATGGTCTCATTTTAGGATCATCAGTCTGATTTCATTACAAAACTCCCTTGAGAAATTAGTTTTTTACTTTAGGAATTTTCTTGGACATACTTGTGACAGAAAATGGTAAATGCTCACTGATCACATTTTCTTTTTTTCTTGGGCATGCAGCTACATTACATAACCCCACCCCGTCTTCCTGACAGTTATGTGTGGCCATGTGACCAACCTCTGCTATGAGATGTGGACAGAAGTTTTGGCATCTCCAGGCCCAACCTATAAAACCTCCTGCATCATCATCCAGGTTATTTCTTGTCTGCCTACTGGCTGAATTGCAGAATCCAGCCACATTCACCTCCAACAAAAACTTTCTGTGATGATGAAAGATTTTACTGCTTTGCTGTCCAGTGTAGTAGCCATATGCTACTATGTAGCTGATGTGATTGTGAAGCTGAAATTTTATTTTATTTTATTCATCCAATGTTGCTGTTGGCTACTGCACTATATGGCATTGTCTTAGAGAGGAGTTCGGTCTCTGAGTGAGTAGATGGAGTAAAAGGTCCCCTCTTTACCGGCAGGGTATGAAAAATACTTATTTTGTTAAGCTATCAGGAGACAGTTTTTGTTTTGTAAAATGAAGAACATTTGCAAATTCATTTACAGTAAAAACTTCATAATGTGAAGGAAACAGGAAGGGGATGTAACTAGAACCTTAGCAGTAAATTCTAGTCTCCTGTGAATCCGATAGCACAAGGTAAAGTAATTAATAAACAGGCAGAAATGAGACTTAGAGAAGAAGCTGAGTTTGGACCTGATCCATGCTTCTCTGGGTAGCAAAGACAGGAGATCTGAGGTTGCCACACCTTTTACTCAGTACAGTGGGAGCAAGCAATGTAACAGGTCACTCAGAGGGCAGCAGTTTCAGGACATCAGGAGTAACAAATATAAAAGTTCAGTGTAACAGGTCAACTGGCAGCATGTTCTTAAATTCTAGAACAATATGGAATTATGTAGATGAAGGTCCTGATGTAGTTCTGCCTTGGAGCACCACAGCACGACCGTTAGGGCCTTTGTTGTCCCTTGAGGCAAAGATAAGGAGTCAAGTCGTCAGGTCTGGAAATGTCACAGCAGGTCCTTAGGCTGGAAAGCTTGGCCCAGTCATAAAACTGTGCAATCATTTCTCCCAAGTAGAATTGTTCCTGACAATGAGGTATCTATCTTCAGTTGGTACCAGATAGTGGGACAAGCCTACTGTCTGTTGTTGGAGCTGGTTCTTAAGCCAACAATCTAATCCCCTTTAACCTCTCCTGAACTCCCAATCTTGCCTTATCTTGCGTTATTGAAAGAAAAGGAGTCAGAGGCCATATAGCAAACCCTCTCTCCCTCTTTCCCATGTAGGGTAGCAGAGCAAGCTTGGGGTTCTGGCTTCCCCTCATCATAACCCATCGTGTAGCTTGCATGGGCCACATTGATTTTTCAGAGTATTGCTATCTTTACCTATAAAATGGTGACTTCTGGCTTTGTCTCTTATTCTAAATGCTCCTTTTATGTGTTTGCTCTCCTCCTGCACCCTTTTTATGACTCTCCTCCTGTCTTGAGGGTATATATAATCTTACTCCCAAGAGTCCTGGCTCAAGTTCCTTCCAGGCCCTTTCAGATTCTGTTCCTTTGTCTTTGGCCTTAGCAGTCTTTCCTTCTTCCCCGTCTCTTTCTTCTTTACAACAATTATTCCTATTCTTGTTTTCACTACTGGCTTACGTCTCAGACACCTTCGCCCTCTCCAAGCTAGATTTTACTCTGATTCTCAGCTGAGATGACTTCTAAGAATATCACTGTGTAACTTTCCTTCAGCTTCAAGAGTCGGCTTTAGGAATGAATGAGTCTGTCCTGTTTAGGCAAAGAAAGATGCTTAATCCTTCTGTATGGTTCTTCTTCCTATCCCTAAATTCTAGTCTGTTACCTCCTTCACTTCTTGAGAGTCATGAGAATTAAGTTTGGAAATTGCTTTGAGTTCCTTTGGGACAACTTGTGAGTGTAAAGAACAAAAATAATTTCATATATGCCTTTGAAGAGCCAGCAGTGAATTGATTCACAGACTTCTCCTTGAGTTCTGATTATGAGCATCTCAGATGAAATCTCACATTTCATCAGGACAGATGATGCCTGTGTTAGGCTGCTAATTGTAATAAAAAGCTTAATATGCACTTCTGACTTCTCATTTCACTGGGTTGGAGAATGAGGTGACAAGGATGAAGCTACTCAGGGGAGTTTTCTGAGTCTGTCTTTGAGTCGACGAGAGGAGATGATTGCTCTTGCATAGTCAGAGCTTGACAGCTCAGTGCCAGTAGTGCCCCAGATATTCTGTTGAACAATACTTTTGCGTTTCTGCCTCATAAGATAGAGACTTGGGATCCATCATTTCCTCTTTTACTTCTTCTTTTTTGTTTTCCTTATATTTCTTTTTCTTTTCCTCTTCATTTTTCATCTCTTCATCCTACTGTTTTCTTCCTCTTTTTGCCTTATGCACTATCCTATCCTCTCTCTTTTCTCTTTTCTTTTTCTTTTACTATTATTCCTCAGTGACTTTTATCTGCTGTCTTGAAGAGTGGCGATAACATAGTGAGTGAGATAAACTAGTTTCCTGCTTCATACAATTTGCAAACTAAAATAGTTGATATCCAGTGATACAAAGAATTGTGAAAGTGTTGCTTATTCATTTTCTCATTCAACAAATCATTAAGAAGGGCTTACAGTGAGCCAGGCGGTGTTCTAGATGTATGTGGGACATCATAGAAAAACTGAGAATGTGGGTATGATTGGAAAAATGGACTCTTTGTGGTAAGACTGCAAAGCAAGAGACCTTGCCTATGTGAGAGTTCAGAGGGATTTCAGGGAAGCAATGTTTTGATCTCACATGGTGAGAAAAAACGGGCCATGTTATTAATCAACTTTTCATTGATGTGAACAACTTAAGCAAAGCAACTTAGAGGAGGACATTTTTATTTGGGCTGATGGTTTTAGAGACCATGATTGACTACCTTCAAGGGAAAGACTGCATGGCAGAGGTGTGTAGCAGTCAAGAAACAGACTTCAAAGGTGCAAAGGCGTGTCCCATATGACCTAATTCCTCCAACGAGGCCCTAACCTTTAATAGCCTTGCAAGCTAGTGAATTTGTCAATGGATTAATCTGCTGATGAGGTCAGTGTGCTCACGATCCAGTCATCTCCTTAGCTCTTAACTCTGACTATGCTGAGGATAAATATCTTTTTTCTTTAGTTTTTTGAGACAGAGTCTTACTTTATAGTCCAGGCTGGCCCTGTGCTCAGCCTCAAACTCACAGCAATCCTCCTGCTTCTGCTTCCCGAGTGCTGGGATGACAGGCGTGAGCTACCATGCTTGGAGATCAGAGTTCTGCACAAAAATTTTCTGTGATGATGGAAATTCTCTGGTCAGTATGGTAGCAACAGATCATAGGAATCATTTATTGCACAGTTGTTTTGTGACTAGTGTGACTAATAAACTGAATTTAGTTTTATTTCATTTAAATTTAAATAACTGCATATGAATAATGGACAGCACAGATAGGTATAACTTGCTAACCACACCCATCATCCAATCAAATTTCTCTTGTGTAACATCCTCTCAGGGGCCTCTTTGCAACTCTTGGGTCTTCCCCACTTGGAAGGTCTGTTGGACTAATTGCATCTCTCAACTAATTGGTTGGCTATTCTAACAGTTTTTCTGTGTTTTCTGTGCCTGTTTTGATGAGTCACATACCTAGAGTGGGTACTGCCACAGGGCTCCAGTTTTTCATCCCAGAAAAGGCCACAGGCACTGTCTGTGTTCCCTGAGTAGCCTTTGTTTGAATTCCTTGGCTACATTCTTGGGCTGGATACATACAAACTCAAAAGTATGGATACCAGCTTACTGATGGGCTGCCCATGTCTCTGTGTGTGTCCCTCTTCTCGATGATGACACACCCTGCCCGTCTGTGGGAAGCTGAGTGGCATGCCCTCTGATTGTCCTTCCAGAAGTCCTTGCCTGCCCAGCCCTCAGACACCTCAGTGCTGCAAACAAAGGGAGGTGGAGGGATTCTTTGCTTTCTTATGGGAAGGCAAGTGTCACACCTGTGGCAAGTCAACTCCCAAGGAGCACAGGGCCTTCTCTTCTGAGAGCTTCATGGTGACAGAGATTTTGTTTTTCTTTCTTACATTTTTCTCTTGACAGTCAAATCACTTTCCTACTGTGGTTTACAGTTTTAAAATGATTGGAAAAAGGTCTGATTTCCCCACTTATGTTTTCAGCTCAGCTTGAGGCATAAAAGGAAATGTTCTCACGGTAATTGCTCTGAGTCAATTTGGGGATAACTGATGATCTGCCTTTTCCCCTCCTTCCTCCAGCCGTCACATGCTCCCACTTGGGAGTGAACCTCTCCCAGCACAATTCACTTGTGTGGCGGCGGGAGTCCTTCTGACATGTACTCGGGGCAGATGGTGTCACCATCCATGGAGCCTGGAGTTGTGGTAATTTTAGTGGTGGAACAAGGCTCATGCCCTGTCAGAGTCTTGGTTTCCATTCTGAGAACTTGTTTTTGTGGAATCACACTCTCTCAAACATTCAGTCAGTTCTTGCATTTCTTCAGTGTCCTCCACTGGTCTCTGTCACTCATGACCATGTGAGACTGCCTTCCTGACCCCAGGCCTTTATGACTATTGGAACCCACGTCCCTGCACTGAGCCAGAAATTTGCCCTTCGTAGCTTTCACTCCTGGACTTAACCTTCCCTTTGGGATCCTGTAAACTGAGCTGATCCCCTCTCCTTCCTATGGACATCCTCAGGAATTTGATGGCTTCTACAGATGGCTTCCAGCATTCCTATAGTCATTTCTAGACCAGTGCTCATTTTGTGTGACAGTCTTCTGGGTGTCCCCAGAGAGAGCACCAGAGCTTTTCAGTGTTGCTAAGCAAAGGAAGGAGAACACAACTGTCTACTTGGCATTTCAGATGCTCCACGTCTTCCCAGTACTGAAGTTATGGCGGGTGCTCCTTATTTGCAGTAGTCAGTTGTGTTCTATAAGATCACTGCAAATATGGAGTGAGCTGCTGAGAAGTACATGAAGAAATGCTCAACAACACTTGGTCATTCAAGAGATGCAGATGAAAACAGCACTGACATTTCATCTTACTCCACAAAGAATGGCTGCTATCTCGGAATTAGCCAGCAGCAAATGTTGGTGAGACTTGAAAAAAGGAACTCCTCTCCACAGTTGATGGGAGTGTAGACTTGTACAACCTCTGTTGAAATCAATGTGGAGATTCCTCAAAAAACTAGGATTGGAGGCCCGGGGATATAGCTCAGTGGTTCTGGCGCCTGTCTTGCAAGTGCAAGGACCTGGGTTCAATCCCCGATAACCACATAACAATACTGGGCATGGAGACTCACGCCCAGCAGCAACCAGTACCACATACCACAGTGCCGGGAGTGGTGGCTCATGCCTGTAATCCCAGCACTCAGGAGGCAGAGGCAGCAGGATTGCTGTGATGTGAGTTGGAGGCTGAGCTGAGGGCCAGCCTGAACCACAAAGTGAGACCCTGTCTCAAAAAACCTTAAAAAACAAAACAAAACAAAACAAAACAAAACAAACCAGGATTGGAGGTCGCATTTGACCCAGTCATCGCTCTCCTAGGTATATACCCAAAAGAATTAAAAGATTCATATCACACCAACATATGTGCACCCATGTTGATAGTAGCTCAGTTTGTGATAGCTAAATCTTGGAAACAACCAAAATGGCCCATCAACTGGCGATTGGATAAAGAAGTGTTTTTTTTTTTTTTTTTTAAATAGAATGGAGCATTATTCTACTATAAAAAATTAGACTGAGTCATTCATATTCAAATTGTTGTACCTTCATGACATCCTCATAAGTGAAATAAATAGGTCACAGTTGTATAAATATCGTTTCTTTTCTCTGGTATGAGAAAATGAAAATGTAAATGAGTTCTAACATATAATATAGTTGATATTGTGAAATAGAAAATATTTAAAAGGAAATAGGGTGTAGGGGTAAGTAACAAGGGGAAAAAGAACATAATAGTAATTAAAAAAAAGGAAACAAAGCTTATGTATATAGGGAGTGGCAGGTTATAGGGTGGGAGAATGGGAAAAATGAGAATCAAATCATGTCATATACTGGTAAAAACTCTCAATGTTGAATGCCATGATGATGTGTATATATAATGTACCAATGAAGATTTGAATTTTTTAAAAGTATAAAAAAACATATGGAGTGAGCCAGTGCTGGGCCTTTATTAGCAACCGAAATGCTGAGCCAGGCCCTGGGGAGACTCTGGTGACAACATTCTCATCTAGAAATCGATATACAACCTCGTTTTACATGTGTTTCTTTTAAAGGTACCTTATATAGTACATGGTGTTGATTCATTAGCATTGAACTCATAGTCAACAGTCCTGTAAGTCATTCCTGTGCAGAGCTAGCTGAACACATGTGTTTTCTCTGTAAGGCACATCATAGCCTCTTGGGCTCAGAACACCAGACAGCACTTCAGCACAATGCTTGCGGGCTGTTTAAACAGAAAAATCACCAGTGAAAGAACAAAAATCGGGGCACATAGTAGACTGGGAAAAGCACATGTGCTAGTACCCCGACACTCACAACGAGTGGGTACTGTATTACTGAATGATCTTACTTCATCTCCACTGGGGATGTGTGTGTGTGTGTGTGTGTGTGTGTGTTTGCGTGTGCGCAGTGACTCAAATTCTTTGTCACCTTACGTGTGTGCGCACATGAATGTATTGATTTGGGGGGTGCAAATACATTTTAAGGAATAGGTGAATTCACACATGTGGAATCTGTAGGGGATAAGCAGGGACTAAACCATGAGTCCAAAAGAAGAGGACAAGGAAAGTCAGTTTTCTGCAGATGTGAAAAGTGAAGGACAGATGTGAATGAGTGTGACAGGCAGAAAACGTGTGAAACTCCATGCATGTGTATGTCCCACAGAGGTCCCACCTGGTGGCCTGTGTCTTACTTGCTGTCCCATGTCCTCATTTAGATTTTCAGCTCTGAGAGGCAAGCCTCTCATTTCCCTCAGCTGTGTCTGGCTCAGAGTCTCCTCTGGAGTGGGAATATGTTCAGCAATTGTCACTGTGCTGCTGGGGCTGGTGTAGGGCTGGTTTGGACCAGAAGGAGCTGAGGGGGAAAATGAAATGAGACAAGAGTAGGTTCCCATAACCTAAGGATGACTTCAAGTGAGGACACAGAGCTTTAGAGTAATTCAAAATGGAAAAGAAGAGGTGGCGGAAGAAAGTGAAGGAGACTGGGTAGTGTAGTTCCAGAGGGAGATGGTAGGTGAAGCCAACTGAGCTGGGAAGGAACTGCCGAGCAGCTGTGGTTTTCAGTTTTCTAGGACTTTGCTTTTTGAAATTGTGAGGCTGCACTCTCTGTGAGTCATCAGAGATCTTCACGAGTCGTTGAGCCAGGCAGGACTGTCTGTGCACTGTGTAGACGTGCTGAGGAGTGTAAGCCTCTTTCCCACAGGAGCAGGACCAGTGGTAGGCCTACACTCCCACCATGCTTACTTGAGTCTGTCCGACCAGCTTCAGCTGAGTTCAGTGGTCATCATAGCAGAGGAGACCTTTTCTTACTTTTAATGAGCGCTTAGTAAAGTGGAAGAAGTTGGTAGAGCCTGTAAAAGACAAGCTGTTCATGCTCTTTGCTGATGTCCTCAATTTAGTTCTGTTGAGTAGTCACAGTAGAGTTCTGTGTGTCCTTCCTGCTGCAGTGGATGGAGTGAGGGGCTTGGCAGAGAAGCCCCATGGGTAGGAGATCAAGGACAGGTGGCTATGTGCTGGAGAGTGGGTTTAGTCCACCAGGCTGGGAAAGGCATCAAGGACCGTTAGCAAAAGCTCACAGTGATTGCTTAAAGGAATATAATTTTGTGTCATAAGTGACCGGAACTTGAAGTCTGGTACCTGGAGATGATTCTGTTCCATTGAGCTGCTGGCTTGGTGCTTTTGCTCTATGGTTCAACATACAAAGGCTCTTGGTGTTATGGAGGTTGTGAAGATGGAGAAGGGACAGTAAGCTCTATCTCAGTACACTCCAGCAGGGGAAATAAATGAAATGGACTTCCTCTTAGAAGGGCCTCTGGAAACTTCGTAAGAAGGAGATGATTGCCATGCAGTTGACCTCTAAGATGCCTCTCCCTCTGTCTTCCCATCTGTGTTTTTTCCACCCAAGAGCTAATGCCAAATAGATATAGGAGTCATCACCTACTGTTTTATTCATCCCCCAATATTCAGTCTATTCACCCTTCTATATCCAATACACATTCCATCTCTAAAGTAAAGTCCAGTTCTGTCATCTTTACTCATTCTCTGAACTCCCTAAGTCATGGACACAACCACCTGTTGAAGAACCTCCAGGAGTTTAACATGGTATTATTCACCTTTCTTTCCTGTTAGAAGTTTTGTGGGAGGCAGGGTGCTCTTTTGAAAAGCAATTAGTTCCTATAATCCCTCTACCCCCGTTCTAAAATTTTTATGACTTCTTGTATTAGTCAGAGTCCAGTCAGTGAAGAATTTTAGATATTTCAAGCAGGGAATATTAATACAAAGATTCACTTGTATAGGTACAGCAGGGAAAATAAATCAGAGGGACTCATCACTATATAATGAGTCAAGGGATGTCCCCAGAGCCTGGAGCAGGAAGCTATCACCAGCTGTTCAGGGAGCCCCACCAAACTTCAGAATCCAGAAGCTTTCCATTACTGGGAGTCCTGTGTGGCTGCACCTGGGACCTTTGAAGGCGAGACTGCAGGGAAGCCACAGTGGCAAAGGAGACATTACGGGTGCCATTAAATGCCAGCCAGAGCCAACAGGGAAATGGACAAGAACTCCAGCCTGCTTTGTCTACCCATAATGCCTCTAATAACAAACTCTCAGTCAGAAAGTGCCATAGCCTAGAATCTGGTCATTAATTCCCACATTCTTCCGTCCTCCTCACCGAGAGACTTCTCCTGGTCCTACAACCTCCCAACATTCCCACACTGAGGACTAAACTTCCAACGCATGAACTCAGGAGATATATTCAAAGCATATTCAAATCATAGCAGTATCTCATCCAATCCTATTTTTCATGTTTTCCCAACTGAAATACTTTTCCTGACACTTAACTAACTTCAAGGCCCGTGTGTCAGCAGGCACGATTTTCTTCATTCATATGTTTTCCATTCTTCAAGAACAGTCCAAACCTCACCTTCTCCTCCTGCACACAGGGATATTTCTTTCTTGCTTGGAGCTCCTAAAAGGTTTAAGTTTTCTCTGAGTGCTTGGTCAGATCCCAACTAAGTCTTTGTATTCCCCAGAGATGCACTTCTGTGCACAGAAACACAGTAGATTCCTGAGCCACATTTATTATATAAAAATTTATACAGTTTTAAAGATCAATCTGTCATTGTTAAAAAAAAAAAACCAACAACAAGAAGTAGCTAGACAGGTAGCAATGGACACTATCAGTGATCAAAGAACACCCTCCCAGCCCGTGCCCCCACCCCTGGCCAAAAGTAGAGATAAGAGGGAAGAGAGAGCGATGTAATCACTGGAAGTGAATGTGATATTGTGGTTTTTTGAGAGAACGGAGGCTGCCCTTAATTAACAGGAAGCTGGGAGGGGAGAGGATGGTGAGAGGCTGAGAGAGGAGCAAGCTCAGAGAGCTTAGCATGAGGATATTGTCTGATGTTGGCAATTTTGAAATGTTATGTTTAGCAATGAATAATAGATGTAGAGGAAGATGCAGGGCTGGTTCTTCAGCGAGGTAAGAATGGAGTCTGTGAAATGATAAGGAGTTAAAGGCAATATGAATGCTGGAAGCCAGAATTCCAGGCTCTTTGTCAGATCAGACACTGCCTGTGTGTAAATGGGTTTTCTTTGTGAAGTGCTGGAAGTTTACATAGCCACAGGGATTGAGATGTTCCGTGTGTTTTTGCACTCAAGTGTGTTTATTGCTGAAATATAGCTGAGGGAGAAGGCTGTTTAGTTCGAAGTCTGCCTGTTTACCAGTTTGAAGATCTCAGGAAAGTTAGTAAGATTTGTATGCCTCAGTCTTCCGCATGTGTATAATGGGGCTAATAATAGTGGCTTCCTTACAGTTTTGCAAGGACCAAATAAGGTATAATGTATGTAAAGGATTCAAGAGTGTCTACCATGTTGTAGGACTAATATAATTATTATTACTATTCATTGTCCTTTATGGCATGTTCATGACTTTTTTTTTCTTTTTTTGAGACACAGTCTTGCTTTGTAGTTCAGGCTGGCCCTGAGCTCAGCCTCAAACTCAGATCACAGCAATCCTCCTGCCTCTGCCTCCTGAGTGCTGGGATTACAGTGAGAGCTACCACACCTGGCCCTGTGGTATGTGGTACTGATTGCTGCTGGGTGTGAGTCTCCACACCTGGTATTGATGTATGTGGTTACCAGGGGACCAAACCTGGGCCCTTGTGCTTTCAAGGCAGGTGCCAGAACCACTGAGATAAATACCCAGCCTGCATCTTCATGACTTTGAGGATGGAACTGCATCTTACATATCTTAGAGGTGGGCTCAGGAGGCCTCATTGATGATTTGATGTGAAGTGTAAGAGAGAGACTGAAAGGACAGTTAGAAAGTTGGAGCTGCCATTAATCAGAAAGAGAATGTGAAGGAAGTTTGAGTTGGAGAATTAGGATTCCTGTTTGAGAGTGTTGCATTTAATCTGTGTGATCAGTGTCTGAGTGCGGGAGTCATGGTTGGTTACATTAAGTCCAGAAGTTTGGGGAGAAGATCAGAATTTAGATATAAACTTTGGACATGACAGCATATCGTTGGCAACTAAAGTCACAAGAGTATATGAAGTGGGCCAGAGATTTAGCTCAGTGGTTCTGGTGCCTGTCTTGCAAGTGCAAGGGCCCGGGTTCGGTTCCCTGGGAATCACATACAATCCTGGACTCACGCCCAGCAGCAACCAGTACTAATACCACAATGCCAGGCATGGTGGCTCATGCCTGTAATCCAGCACTTAGCTAACTGGACTACTTCCAGTGTAACACAACAGAATTATGGTGGGGCAAGAGGCTTGTGCCACTATAATCTGATAATATGGGGCACAGGTGTCTGCTACACTCCAGGTGATAAGGCATCTACAAAGTCATGGCATTTGTCAAGGGGAGGGACATGATCCATTTTCTAGTTCAAGCTGGCCCTGAGCTTACTATGTAGCCCAGGCCAGTCTTGAACTCACAGCATTTCTCCTGCCTCTGCCTCCTGAGTGCTGGGATTACAGGTTTGAACCATCATGTCTGGCACTGTTATATGTGGTTCCCTGGATCAAACTCAGGATTTCATGTTTGCAAGGCAGATACTGGAATCACTGAGCTAAATCCCTGGCCCTAGTCATGGCATTCTTTATGGAATAACATAGAAACAGAGCTCTTATTTAATCAAGAATAAATGCTTTCTTCTAAAACAGGTAAAATCACCTATAATAGTCTTATAAAGAAATGTACTAGCCAGTTTTCCCTTGCTGTGACCACATACCTGAGAAAGTCAATGTAAAAGACGAAAGGTTTATTTTGGCTCAGAGTTCCAGAGGTTTCAGTCTGCGGTTGCCTGGCTGCATTGCTTTTGGCCTGTGGTGAGGCAGAAACATCATGTCAAAGGAGCCCAAGAAAGGAAAGCTGTTCACTTCATGGTGACCAAAAGGGAGAGAGGGAGAAAAGAGCAGGAGGGAGATAATCCACTCCCTTCAGAGTGGCCTCACCTCCCAACAGTGTCATCAAATTGTGCTTTCTTCAGTGATGAAGTTCAAACCCTCATGATCATCTTGAGGCCACCGAGTTCCTAGTGTGTGGTCTATGAAGGACAGTTCAGATTGAAACCTATACTAGTGATTTCAGGCCCCAAGAGTTTAAGGGAAAAATAAATCAGAAGAGAAATATTAAAACTAAGAAAATTCTGTTTGTTATTGTTTCTTCTGGGTCTTGAGATAAGATTGGAGGTTCTTTATTTTCGGACTGTGTCACATCTGTCCATCCTGCCAATGGTGTCCAGTATGAACACCCCCATGGTGAACTTGGCCAATCAAATGTCTGGGATTATCTTGAAAGCTGTAATATCTGCTTTTCAATGTAGTTCAGAGCCTGAAGATAGCTGGACTCTTCACCTCCAGAGAGAATTCTAGGGCCAACCAAACAGATCTGCACGATGGCAAAGCACAGGAGCTGTCAGTGATCTCCAAAAGGTTCTGGAGGATCAGATCCACCCCAGTGCCTCCTGCATTCCCACCAGAGTTAATGCTATTGAATATTCTCCTCTTACTGGGTCTCACCAGAATATAAAGTAAATATAAAGAAAGGCTTTGTCATGTTGCAGATGAGAACAGTGGGTCCCTGGGAGGCTGGCTGACCACTCAGAGATATGAGTCTGGTAAGTGGCAAAGCAAAGCCTTGAGTGAAAAGCCAGGGGCGGGGGAGCAATTCAAAGAAAGTATGAACTTGTGTGTGAGCCTCCGAGGAGGAAGGCTGTCCCATGTGGGCCTCACAGATGACCTGCAGCTCCACGGGGCACTGACACTGTTGTGTCTCCCACACAAGCAGCCTGGCTCCCTTTTCACTGTGACATCTCTCTATTCTGCCTCACGCTCAGAAAAGACACCTAAGCAGCTGGACTCATGCTAAAAGGAGTTTCCACCGCTGTTCACCTCATCAGGCAAACACAGGCACATCTGACATTGATAATCAGGTCCTTGAAACGCAGCTTCACCAAAGGGCAACAGGCAGCAGTGAGCTAAGTGAAAAAGTTTCTTGTTCCCTCCTAAGCAGTGCTGCAGTGCAGGTCACTTTGGAAATCCCATCTATGCTCTGAGCATATTAAATATCGGTGTGGGAGGGGGGTCTCCTGTCCCTAATGGGAGCATAGATCCTGCCGCAAGTCCCCATGCTGCATTGCCCCGTGAGGATTCCACCTTGTATTGTGACCTTTCTGCTCTTCCTCTCAAGTTGTGGGAGTTGATTCTTCCTGAAATAGCCTGAATAAAAAAGTGATGGATGCAGGAGAGTTACAATTAACTTTTCATCACCAGGAAACCTCGAGGAGGTTTTACTTATATATAGAAAAAGCAGTAGAAAAAGATACAACTGAAAAATCTTGTGGTCCTGTGAGTCAATTGAGAAAACACTGAATTACTTCAGGGAAGAGCTATACTGACAGGAGATATATTGATTTTTGGCTTTTCTTTATTTTTATTTTTTATTTTTTTTTATTGCTAATTACATCCTCCTTTCCTAGACTGTCAGTGGTGGCCAGAGGTGAATGAATTGCTTTTCCACATAGTCTATTGATTTTTGTGCTGACACACATCGATTTCAGTTCAGACTAAGAAAAAGCAACTAATAGAGCTATCTAAAGTTGGAATAGTTGCCTTAGGGAGCAGTGGGATCCTTGTCAATGGATGTCTTCAAATGAAGACAGAGTGACTCTACAGGAAATGCTATAGAGCTGACTCAGGCAGTGACTAGGAGGACAACACTCGGGATTCACACCTGTCTTGGTCTGGTTTATGTCTATAATAGAATGCTGGAGGCTGGGTGATTTATAAAGAAGAGAGGGAAGTTTATTTTAGCTCATGGCATCAGGGCATGGTGCCAGCATCTGATTGGCTTCTGATGGGGGTCTTGTGCTGCACCAACTTGTGGAAAATAGAAGGGCAAGTAGGCACATGGGAAAGAGACAACATAGGAGCTATCTCCCTTTATGACAACTTTTTCTCACAGTAACTAATCCAGTACCATGAGAATTCACTCAAGCCCACTAATGCACTGACAAGGGCTCTGCCTTGGTGACTCAAACACTCCAGTAGACTCCATCTCCCAACCCTGCCTCATTAACAAGGGAGGGTTTTGACACACAGACTTCTGGAGGTCACACTCAATCCAGAGCAACACTTTACATGACTGATTGCCATTCTGTCGACCCTGTGTGATAGGTCAGACATGACCATGTTTCCCAAAATGTGATTTGGTAGGTGATTCCTAGACGATGGTAAGTTAGATAATTATAAGTGGTGAGGAATAGTAAAAATATAATCACATCAAATTATGATTTCATGAATGTCATTGGCTAGATGAAATTAAGGTAATTCATGCCATGGTGTTTTATGTTAGGGATGCAAAAAGTACATGAGGCCCTTGAAACCTTCATTTGTGAATTTCATCTCTAGTTGTTCCAAAGAGAGTATAGTGCAGATGTTCCACATAAATAATATAGAATCTTATCTACAGTAATTTTTTGCTATATCTCAGTATTCTTTTAAATGATATGCTATTATTGGGCTGGGGATTTAGCTCAGTAGTTCCAGTGCCTGCCTTGCAATCAAGGTCCCTAGTTTGATCCTCAGTAATCACATACAACAGGGCCAGGTGTGGAGACTCAAGCCCACCAGCAATCACTACCATATACCACAGTGCTGGGAGTGGTGACGTCCAACTGTTCTGGTACTTTCATTTTATATAATTTTATAGTTTCTACAAAGGGAGTCTGTTAACTAACTCTACGTTGATTTTTGCAACTAGATGAGACATTTCTTATATAACTAAATTTGCAAATCAGAAAAATATTTTCAAACAAGTTATTTTTACTTTTGGATTGAAACATGGGGTTGGTATAATTATGGGGGGCTTTGGTAGAAGATTCAAATGAAAATAGTGAGGAATTGGCATGTGTATGTGTAGGAATAAAAACTTCATGCATATTCATGCCTGATTCTTCCAGTTCCCTTGCACAGGCCGAGCTCTAGGTTTCGGCCCATGCAGAAGACACAGAGCTGCAGTCAGTAATGCTTTCTAGCAAGCCCAGCACTGTGTGGGTCAGCAGTCCCGGCCCTCACCAGGCAGCATCAGGTAGTAAGTATCCCCACAGAGCCAGCCCTGGGGCCATTTCAAGAATTATTGGACTATGGAAAAAAATGAGAATTAAGTTGTGTCTTATACTGGTACAAATCCCCATTATGGAGTGCAAGCATGATGTGTATATTTAATGTACCAATAAAGATAATTAAAAAAAAAAGAATTATTGGAAAGGGGAGCAGGTGTTCTCTGCCATCTTGTCAACACCTGATGAAAATCAAGTGATGGCTCTGCTTTGGGGTGAAGCAAGAAGGAAATGGATCCCTGGAGTCTTGGGATCTAACTACCTTCTTTCTTGGTCCTGGACTGTCTCACACAACCTCCTACCCCAGTCATCCAGTTTTCAGAGTCTTTATACTACCCCCTGGATATTGTCAATTCCTCACTGTCTTTACCTTGTTATTATACAATTATTAGTCCACAATTCCTTATATCCAAGGAATAAGACTGCCTGCCGTCTCATCCGCTCACAACACTGGACTTCCCCCAAGCATCACTGGGTAAGGAATCGGATACTGAGGTCCACATACAGCATTACCAGCTGTGTGACTTTGGGTCAGTGTCCATGCCCTACTTACTTACTGAATGCATGGAAAGGGCTAAAGTACTTATTTTTAGGATGAGCAGAGATAAATCATCACAATGCTTACTGCAATCTTTGTTTTTAGCTTATTGGACATACGCAGGCACTATTAACTTGGGTGAAAATTCTGTGTCAGATGGGAAAACTTCAGGTGACATTAGTCCTTGTGGGACCTCTGGAATTTCCAATAATGTATACTGTGTGTCTTCACTGAACATAAAGGACTGGAAAAATCCTTTAGGATAATTTATCTCTGGAAATGCAAATTTTGTTTTCAGTGGATTCTTTGATTTCAAAAGAGAGCAATTATAATGTTAGTACTAGTAATTATGTGATAACATACACTCTGAGTGATTAGGAAGGAGTAATAAAATGAGCATTCAGAGGGCTCAGAGATGAGATGAGATGAAGAAAAGATTCACACAGCTTTCAGGGATCAGATATGCTTTGGAGAGTGGAGATGTCTGTTTTCCATTTCAGTCACCAACTGAGTGTCCAGTATTCTGCTTGTTGGCAGGGTCCTCTGTGGCTTCCTGTGTATTTGATCACAGCTAAAAAGGTGGATGGACAAAAGCTAGGTCCTGAGGTCATAAATATGAACTTGATCAGGGAGGTCCTGGCCTGTATGACATATGGAGCTCAGCATTTGGAAGGAATGGTCACCACTTCAAGGGCTCATGTCTGGCTACATGTAACACCCTGGAGAACTGGAGGGCTGTCAACTGGGACTTAAACTGTGAAAGTCTCAAATATCTGACTCATACTTTTAAGTTGTTTCTCTACATGAAGACTCAGAGCAGCTCTCTCAGTCCAAATTGTGTCCCCAGTTGTATTAGCTTTTCATTACTGTAACAAAATACCTGAGACAATCTTTTTTTTTTTTTTTTTTTTTAGGTTTTTGGAGACAGGGTCTCGCTTTGTGGTTCAGGCTGGCCTTGAGCTCAGCCTCCAACTCACATCACAATCCTCCTGCCTCTGCCTCCCGAGTGCTGGGATTACAGGCGTGAGCCACCACGCCCGGCACTGTGGTATGTGGTACTGGTTGCTGCTGGGTGTGGGTCTCCACAC
>PVIR01012518.1:0-44501 GCA_004026965.1 Petromus typicus
ACAAACTGGGCTGCTATAAACATAGGTGCACATATGTCACTGTGATAAGAGTCTTTTAATTCTTGTGTGTATATACCTAGCAGGGCAATGGCCGGGTCAAATGGGACCATCAATCCTAGCTTTTTGAGGATTCTCCAAACTGATCTCCACAGGGGTTGTACGAGTCTACAGTTCCACCAACAGTGGAGAAGGGTTCCTTTTTTGATGATAACAAAAAAGACATTCCAATTACTTTACATGCCTGCCTCCAACTTGAGATCATGATACAGTCCTTTCTCAACATATTATTCTGCTTATGGCTGTTTCTGCAAATAAAAGAGGGGGAAAAAGCCCAGAAAGAGCTCATTAGATAGGACAGGAGAGTGCAGTATAGGGTTCTGATCCTAGTCATGTAGATACTCTGAGTTTGACCTGTTATAATTAGTTCTGAATTTAAAAACAAGGGGTAAGAATTTATGCACCTTTCTGACACACTTTAAAATTCATTCTTTCATGCAGAAGGGCAGAGAGAACGTTCATAAATCCATTTACTAACATTAGCATATTTCATATAATAGATGCTCAATAATAATTTGTTTCAACAGATATTTTCAGTCAAAAGGCACTCCTATTGAAATTATGTGTATTTAAATCTACCATTCTAAATGGGGTACACTTCTTTTTTATTTTAATTTTTAATTAGAATCGGTTTGCAGTACATAATGCTTACATTTCTTGTGTGGAGCTGGTCCATACACACAGCACACCTTCATTGCCTTTTTGATACCATTTCCCTCCTCTCCATCCCCTTTCTTTCCATTTCTTGATCCCCTTCTGCTCTAAGAAAGGTCTATCTGTCTACTTCCTAGTATCTATCTACCTTTTACTTTTATCTGTATTCATATAGTACTTTGGGGTTCTCACATAGGAGAAACCATACACTATTTAAACTTCTGTGTCTGATTTATTTCACCTAATATTAATTATGGCCCTAAAGTGCATCCATTTTCTTTCAGATGGCTCAAGTTTGCCTTTCTTTATGGTAGAATGCAACTACATTGTGTGTAAGTACCAGATTTTCTTTACCCATTCATCTGTTGATGGGCATATATGTATGTGTAGGCTGCTTCCAAGAGTTACCTGTTACTATGAATTGTGCTACTACAAGGAAGTTACCCAGAAGGAGAATAGCTCGGTTAAATGGAATTTGTATATTTAGTTGTTTGTTTGTTTGTTTTTTAGTTTTTTGAGACAATGTCTCACTTTGTAGTTTAGGCTGGTCCTGAACTCAGCCTCAAACTCAGAAAACCCCCTATCCCTGTTTTCTAAGTGCTGGAATTACAGGCGTGAGCCACCACACCCAGCCCTGTGGTAAGTGGTACTGACTGCTAGTGGACGTGAGTCACTATGCCCAGCATTGTTGTATGTGGTTACCAGGGATCAAACCTAGGTCCTTGCACTTGCAAGGCAGGCACCAGAATCACTGAGATAAATCCCTGGGCCTATATATTTATTTTTTAAGAACTCTGCATACAGATTTCTATAATGGATGTACTAGGTCACATTCCCACCAAGGGTTCCTTTTTTACCTGAAGTCTCACCAGTACTTGCTCTTATTTGATTTCTTGATGGTGGCCATTTTGGGGGGATATGAGGAAATCTCAGTGATGTTATTACTTGCACTTCTCTAACAGCCAGTAGTGTTGAGCATTTTTCATGAACTTATTGGCTGTTTGTAACTCTTCTTTGGAGAAGTGGCTATTCATTTCCATTGCCCATTGTTTTGACTGGGTCTTTTATTTAACAGTCTAATATTTTAGTTCTTTATATATTCTTTGGAAGAGCTAGAATTTTTTTCTTATTCTGTACGTTATTTTTCCACTCTGTTGGTGGTTTCTTTTGTTGTCCTGAAGTTTTAATTTTATATGATTCTACTTCTTAATTATTGGTATTATCCTTCATGTTACATGTATTTTGTACATATTTGGAATACAATAATACTTGCAATGGACCATTTTGCATGATGAGCCAAATGTTTCCAATGTTTATTCAGAAAACTATCGCAACTCTTTGGGAGTAATGATCTTTCCCCCATGATGAATAGTTCTAAAAAAATCCTCTGGATGGTCATTTAATTTATTTCTCCTGTCTAAGCTGTAAGCATGTGAGCTGAGGTTGGTCCCCTACTCTCTTATTTTCTCTGACTTTGTTCAGAGTGAAGCAAGGATGGAAAAGCAGTAAGGTGGGTTCTTTCTGGCAGTATGATCTGAATTAATGTCATTTGGTTCCAAAACACTCAGCCCTCAGGCTCCTGAAATTTACATGTTCCTTGTCCTTTTCTATGATAGATTCCCACATTTCCTTCAGGAAGTTGTCACCTAAGGAAGAGGTACAACCTCTGCTACCCAAACTTTCATTTTCTGTCCATCAACACTGGCTGTTAGCTAGTGGATTGTCTCTTCCACCTGTGATCACCTTTTCTTTCTACGGAGAAAAAAGAACTCTAAGCAACTAGCTATGAGACTTGTATGGAATTGACTCTATCTGTCTGTCTAGGAATGTAGCTTGTTCAGCTCAAATTAATTATTATATCTTCTTCCCTTGCCCACAGCAAATGAATTGAAAACTGACATGTAACTGAATTTGGTGTCAGCAAATGTAAGATGTTTGTGGGGGAGCCTAGGACAGGTTATCTCTATCTTCTGTGGAAATTATTTTAAAATACACTCTCTTCGCTGATATGAAGCCTGAAGTATCTGCCTATCTCAAGAGGGACGAGCTTTTGGGTTTTTTAGAAAAAACCAAAGATACCACATTCCAGGGAAAGGTAAAAGGCCAGACAGAAGCTTGTGCTTTTAGCTTGTGAGGTACTATGTTCCTTTTGCTGTTTCAGCCAACGTGATTTGGATTTTGTGTTATGTAAGAGTAAAGTTATCCTAGGTGATATCTAAAGTCTGTTTCTCTTGACATGAACCAAAGAACTTTAACAGACATAGAATTCAATTAATCTGACTTTCTAAAAAGATGAATCACTTCTTGTTCTTAAATGTTATATTTCTATTTATATATTGAAAAATCATACTTTTATTTTCTTTCTTGAACTCTGTTCAGCTATAGTGCACTATGGCCCATCTTCTTCTCAACTAAAGTAAATCAATCATTTCTACCATTCTATTGACAATTTGAATCTTTTATCCCCTTTGTTCAGTAATCTGAATTTCTCCTCATTTATTTTGTTTTTTAATTCTCAACTTTATCAAATCCACTTGCAAGCAGTAAGAAAATTTTACTTTTTAAATTAGTTCATGGGGCATACTACATAATAAGCATTTACTGAAAAAAAATGAATGATGTGCTTTATATCCCAAAGTAGGCTTCTTTGTTAGTTTAATGAATATTCTCCAATTACATCATCCGGATAAGAGAAATACATTTAACAGAAGTCTAGGGAGCCTTAGGTTGAGAACACATTGCTGATGAAACAGCAGATGGTGTGGTCATCCATGACAGGATGATTGAATCTAAATCGCTCTTGGGATGAGCCTTTGCTTTTCTCATTCTTACCTGCCCCACCTATTCAACTTCCAACTATAATTTTTCTCAAAATATGAGGAATAATTGAACAGAGTGTCTCATTTTTCTCCCTCTTCTTTCATACCGATTTCCAAGGCACCTCCCAACATGACACCCCTTTAGGGCTCAACTCTCTTCCAACATGCCTCCCTCATTTCTCCTCTTCTTTGATTTCTCATACCAGCCCATGACAACACCATCCACAGCTATGCCAAACAAAAGTGCAGACTTTAGCTTCTCCTTCACCTATCATAAAGTAATGAGTAGTTAAATGTAGTTGATTCTACTCCAAGAAATAGTTGTTTAATATATCATCTCTTCTCCACTCTTTCCTCTACTTTTTAGTTAAGATAGTTTCAGTATTTACCTGAACCATCCTATTACCTTATGCTCCTGTCTCCAGTCCTAACATGTCCAAATGCGTCTAAAAAATATATGTAACCCCGTAGTCTCCTCTCTATATAAGGAAATCGTTGCTCATTACTTTCACTGCTTTATAACATGGATCCTGCCTTGCTCTGTTCTCATTTCTCACTACTCTTGACTTAACAATTCAAATTTCAAGAATATTTATTAAGTCACATGTGGTTCAGTCCCTGAAATATATATTTTCCTTCTCTTATTCTTTATTTATGCTATTTTATTTGTCTAACACAATACAGGTCTTCACTTCTTCACAGCTTCACCTACCTCTCTGGCTCAACCTTAATATCATCCTCCCTAAAGGTTCTGCTCTGACTGTTCTCAGACTTGACCAAATGGTCCAATTTTGTCCTTAGAAATTCTGTGCACCTCCACATCTAGCACTTAACGAGTCTAAAGCGAACTACACATAGCAACACAAAGCCTCTACTATGCCTTCTTCTGTGGTTCTGATGAACAAATAGCTCTTAGACTTGTTTTTACAGTGTGACCTAATTCTCTATTCACAGATGATTGCACTGGGGTGAACACAGTGTCTAAGGGCAACTGTGGTTGCTTTGAAAAAGCATTGGCTAGACTAATTCAATCTAAGTCTTTTGAACTAAGGAATGCACAGGCAAAGTTGGTAGCAGAAAAAAATGTTATTCTGAAAAGTCATTACCTAGAGAAAAGTTACTATTCATCCTTGTTATGGTGTAGATTATGAATGTACCACAAAGATTTAGTCTAAAAGCTTAAAGGCAGAGCTATTGAGAGGTGTTGGGGCCAAATGGAAAGAAGTTAGGTTATTGAAGACAAGTACTTGAAGATATATTAATACACTGACCACTTCTCCTCTTCTCTGCTATCATGAAATGATAGGCCTCCAGTGCCACACACTCCCACCATTACATTCTGCAGCACCACAGGCCTAAAGCAATTGGGCCAAGTGACCACAGACTAAACCTATGAAAGCATGCGTCAAAATGAAACTTACCTTCTCCATGTCAACTATCTGACATATTTTTCACACTAATAGAAACTGATTAACAAGTCCCTGGTAAGTTTTAAGAACAGAAAACACAAATGAGGACATATGATAGAAAGACATGAAGAAAGCCCAATGAAGCCACATGATCTTGTGTTCTAAAAGTACTGAAAGCCCAAGGATACCAGGACCCAGAAATAGCATTCAATGTGTTCTTCCTAAAGGTGACAGGCTCCAATTTCTTCTGATTCTTGTGGTTTTATCCTCTTATAATGATCCTTGTAATAATCTCTCCAACACCTGAGGAAGTATGAGCAGAAGCTTAGTTCTAGTAAAAAGAGTCTAATCAAAACAGAATTGATTTTCCCCCTTTTTTTATTGGCCTTGAGACTATACTAAAAACTTCCTAAAGGTAAGGATAGATAAAGAAACTGAAACACACCAACTGAAAAGACACTGAAATCCACTAATGAGAAATCAAGTAGGAGCAGGGCCAAGGGAGCTGGTGGCAATCTGCTGCCAGTAAACATACACCAAAGAAATTATGTACATTACAGAATTGTACCCTAGACAATTAAAGAGCACATTTCTTTATAATTTATTAAAGATATCATTATTAAGCAAACTATTCAAAAGAAAATTTTCCAACCTGCCTTAATCTTATAAAAGTGTTATGTGTGATTCTCAAGCACAGATGTTCCTTGATGGATGCCTAAACCCGCAGACAGTACTGGACTCACCATGAACTATGGTTTATTACTACTGAAAGTCTTAGGAATTTCAGCATATGGATTTTTTTTTCTCCTTCCTAAGTTCATAATTTTCACTTACTCACTTAAAAGGTATACTTTTTTTCTTTTCTTTACAGCACATCCCAAATGTTAGCCTCTGTATTCTTTTACTTCAGCAGCAGTATTAAGTTAACAAAAGGATGTTTGAGCACAAGTACCATATTACCACAGTTAAGTGACTAACAAGGGAGTAGTTTCTACCACTTGGACACACTGAACAAAGGGATGGTTCATATCCTATGGGAGATCACATGGGACAGTGTGAGAGTTCACCGTGCTACACGTTATTGTACACAATTTAGAACTTTGAGTTATTTATTTCTTGAACTTTGGATTTAATATTTTCAGAATGCAATCGGTAGCTGAAATGTGGAAAAGGCAAATGTGAATAAGAGGACAACTATACACTTACATAAATTAATTGAACAAGAACCAATAATCATGTACTACATGCTCAGCACATCACTCCCCGACACAAAAGATACAAAACAGAACCTAAGAATCTTGTTCTCAAGAACCTCATTTTCAACATCTATTCTTTATAAAGCTTCATTATCACCCTGCTTCCTGTTCCTCACCAAGTATTTTGAAACTAATTTAATTACCCAGCACCTTGCTCATAATAAAGGCTTCCTAAAAATGGAGAATTAAAAGATGTCATAAATTCTAGCTTCTTGCTGTAGTTAATCTAGTAAAGGCACAGTGAAATATTATCAACAGGAGACTTCATTTTTTTGAATGCTTCAGCCACAATAAAGAGATTATGAAAATTCTAAATGTCTTGCAACTTAAAGCATATAAACTCTATTTTTCAAACTCTATGAATAGCTAGAAGAAGCAGCAATAGTAAAGGCAAGTAGGGAATTGTAGAATAAAACTTTCATAAAGTCTCTGAGATGTCTAGTGAGGAAGTCTCAGGGCTGACTCTTTTGGTGATTTAAAAGCTTAAACACCATTTTGTTGACATATAATTCTTTTATATATTTTCAGTATATAAATTGTGAGTTTCTAAAGAATATACAGTTTTCACAGCAAAAACAAAGAAAAAAGGCTTTCATGCTTATTACTTTTTAAGCACTAGATAACATCGCAAGCAACTAACTGGGTTTACGAAATCATATAAGTCAGCACTCTGTGAAATGGTGCGACAGGAAGCCTTTCCTACAAAGACTTGCTATTTACACTTATCTAACCATTTTCCCATTTAATGCAGTTCCTCGTGGTTCTTAATGGCCCTGAAAGATATGGAAATGTGGAAAAACAATAAATTCCATAGCTAAAAATTTGAGAGTAATGACAGGAGACAAGGTTTCTCCTGCCCGTTGGGACCCCAAAAGTTTAGAACAACTGCCAAGTAGTATTTACACTTTTGAAGGAAACCTGTCTCATTCACAAAGTCAGATGGGATGGGGTGCTCATTTTAGAATAAGAAAAGAATCAATGCTTAATTTTTCTAAATTTCTTAGACTCAATTCCCATCCAGGTTGGCTATCATTGTGAACTATGAGGAAAGAATAGTCTCTTCTAAGATACTTATTTTTGAGAAATCAGATAATGATAAACATTTATTCACCCATTTATTCATTTATTCAGCAAATATTTGTTGAACTCCTATTATGACCAATTGTAGTTCTTAGTGCCAAGGACACAACAGTGAATAAGACAGGATTAAACTTTCAGACAACTTATATACTAACTTATATAAGTATATACAACTTATATACTAACAAGAGAAAAAGATAAAGAACAAAGAGCTTCTAATTTAAAGTCTATGAGTCCTCGATTTTATGAGAAAAATAGAGCAGAAGAAGGGGCAAGGTGGTCGGAGCTATAATTTCAGACGTAGTGGAAGGGAGACTGACAATAAGCCATGTGAGATGGCCAGCAGGAGGGTGGCATAGCGGATCTGCCCAGAAGCGTATGATGTGTATTTCAAAAGAATTAAGGAACCAGCAAGAGGAAAGTGGAAAAATAGCAGGAAGTCAGAGGAAGCGCTTGAAAGCCAAAGCAATAACCTTGGATTTTTGCTATACATGCTGGGAAGCCATTTTAATACATAGGCAGACTTCAATACGTAAAGTTTATAAACTTGAGAATGAATAGTCTAGGGCTTATATACCTCAATCGGGGTTCATGCTATCAACCTCAGGCTCACAACAAATTTTCAATCAATTCTCCAAATCAATTCAAAACTCCACACTTGAGGGAAGGTAGATATTCTCCTTGAACGACAGCAATCTCTCAAAGATCTATCAACCTCAATGATGGACCTTAAAAATCAACTGACAGCTTCCCATCAATAATGATTATTCTTAAGATACAATTAAACATGAGAAACAGGAAGAAGCCATTAGCCAAATCAGCTGACAAAAGTTCAAGATGAAACTTGGCTTTGCTGAAACTTTGCCAACACTAGCTCAACTAATATTGAAACCCTAAAGTGGTCACAGCATCAAAATGGGAATGACTTTTTTAGACACAGTTCAACACAGTAAAAATTTGGTGAAAAGTCAGTGTTGAAAGTAGTATTTTACTGCTTTCATGTATATGTAATATAACGAATAAAATATTCCTAATAAAATTATTTATTTAATGACTCAATTATGACAGTGTCCCTATGTCTACCAACAAATAAAATTTGTTAAGAGTCTCAAAATGAAATGCTGGCACCTTTAAAATGACACAAATTCTTGTTGGGGTAGGCTGACAGCCAGTTTTTGGAAAATTCCTGGGCTGAGGATGTAGTTCAGCAGAAGAACATGTATCAAGACCCTATGCTGGGTACCTAGCACCAGGAGGAAATGGTCCCCAAATCTCAATGCCCTAATTCATAAAATTATTTCTTGCCCTTAGCACAGACAAGGTTGGCAGGGAAGCTGTGGCCACACATCACCATGCAGTTGTTCAGTGACCAGGCTCCTTCTGTCTTACGACTCTCTCTTCCTCTAGGTCTTTGCTCCCAGCCAGTCAGTGGAAATGCAAAAATACACACAAGGTTTCACCCCATGCTCACCCAGCCCCGAGGTATTTTGCTCCTTGAATTCTCTCCTTCACAGGTCATCCTTTCATGGTGTTACTTGGTGGTTTCTCCTCTTATTAGCTTAGGAGATAGCAAGGAGTTGAGGAGATTCCAGGGGCTCCTCCTGACACCTCCTCTTTCCTTTGTCTAAGGTGATGGTTTCAAATGATGCTCTTTTGGGTGCTTGCTTGGGCAACACATACACTAAAATCCAATTATTCTTTTCTGTTGAATCTTCCAATTTAACATCTATATAGAGTTTCCTTCCTAAATTCCAGACTTTTACACCTATCTCCCTTTTCAACGTCTTTACTCCAATGTGTAACATATCTTAAACCCAATATGTCCAACCCTGACCCCTGAACTTTCCCTGAAACCTGCCTCACATGCAGCCTTGCTCATGTTAACTGATACCTTCTCTCTGTTGCTCAGACAGAACCTCTGTGGGCATCATCAATTCCTCTCCTTATCCTACATCCTCTTGTCTTCAAAATATATTCAGAATTTCATGAACGTTTCCTTTGTTACTGCTGCCACCTGATCCTGGCCACCGTCATTTCTGACCTACGTTACTAATATGGTCTATCCTTGATTTTATTCTTGATCTTCTGGTTTCCTTACGACAGTTGCCCAAGTGATCCTTTTAAAAGTGTAAATTAGATCACACCCTTCTGTTCAAAACTCTGCAATGCTTCTCGTTTCCCACTGCACAGTGAAAACCAAAGTTATTTCAAGGCTTACAAGGCCGTGCTGACAAGCCTCCCTCCAACAATCTGTCCTCATCTCTTACTCTTCCCCCTCTTCCCGAGTCTGCTTCAGGAGGGCTGGGCCTCATTACGAGCGTCAGAACATGCGAACACATTCATACCTTCATGCCTTCACTACAGTGAACATGCTTTTACCTCTGACACCCACCTGATTAACCTCTTTACTCCCTTCAAGCCTTTGCTTGAGTTACTCTTCTCTGTGAGAATATGTGGCCCAGTGCTTCCCACCTCCCACCCTACCCTACCATAGGACTCCTGAAGCACCTTGGTCATGTAGATCTTACTTTTTATCTCCACTTGCTGCCGCATGGTATACTATATAATTGTTTGATTATGTTTCTTATCTTTATTTTGTATCTCACTATCTAGGATTTAAACTCAAGGACTTAAGCTCTTTGTCTACCTTACTTAAGGATGATGAGCACTCAGTTAGATCCATGCCTGGAATCAATAATACTCAGTAAAAAATTTTGAGTAAATGAAGGGCAGATGTCATAGTAGACATAGCAGAAAACTACTTATCAAGATTTTGTCTGATATCTTGGTACTGATCCTCTACTCTTTTCTGTGGTAGCTATCATTTTCTGCTTTAGTCATAACAATGGCCTCTGCATTTCTAATCCCCACTTGAGCCAAAGAATGCTATACATGCAAATACAATGTGACCTGTTAGGACACGGGCAAAATGATCCTGGACTCAGTTCCTAGCTAGATTCACTACTTGAATGAACTGATCTTCAGAAAGTCAATTTTTAGGCTCCAATTTTCTCAGTGTTAAAATAGCACTTATAATAGTCCTTCAGTACTGTTTACTACACTACACTATTCTATACTATACAATACTACATATTGTACTAATATACAATATTACTGATTTTGTTATCTTTTCTACCCTCTTTATTTTATTTTTTATTTTTTGTTTTAAGAGAGGTTCTCATCAAATTTCTAAGTCATGCAGGCTGGACTTGAACTTCTGATATTCATGGGTTAGTTTCCCATCAAAGTTCCCTTAAAACATAAGTATAATTGCACCTTCATTTGGTCCAGATGTTAATGCTGGATTTCTTAACATAGTGCTCAAGGTCTTTATAATCTGTACCCAACTTTGCTTTTCAGTTTTGTCTCTACTTTTCTTCTTTACATTGTACCTCTTAGCCATATCAAAAATCTTGTACTTTTTAAATAGTGCATGATCTTTCATGCTCCTGACCTTACTGTCTGATCAATTCTCTCTTACATAACCTATATGCTGTGTCTTTTGGTTTTGTATAATTTTCCAAATGGCCTCCCTATCATTGTCCATTGCTATGCTTCTCATCCCATCCCAAACTTAAAATGGGCTGGATGTCCGGAACAGGAGAGAGATTGAGTATTAGTCAATCATTCATAGATAATGTATAGTAAGAGAGGGATTGGGCCCAGAAGAGGGAAGGTTAAAAATATAGTGGCAGACAATGGCATCGAGCTGGTCGAAGTTTGGAATTGATATCAGCTGCAGAACCAATCTCACAGCTTCTTGAGCAAACTGTATTTTACTGTGAGTTGGGAACTCTTTGGAGAAGCATCTTCGTACCTTCTTGCATAGCTCTGTGTTCAGGAACGTTAGCCAAGACAATGCATACCATTTGCAGAGCTCAACTGTAATAACCACGACACACTGGTTTGTCTATGTACAATAAATAATGAAAGAAGACAGTGCTTTATGGAATAAAGCTGTGGCAATGCAGTTGTTAGATTTGCTAAGACTACTCACTTCCTACCAGATGCTCAGGAAAGAGAAAATTATAATTCCAACTGGTCAGTGGTCCGAAGGTAATATTCAAAGCATCCCACCACATGGATAAACAAGAAAATAATTAGAAATCAAAATGTTAGAGAATTCTGCAGTGAGCATGAGTGTAATCCTCAGGATAAACAACACTTGGTTGACATTTGACTGAATAAATTAAAACCCAAAGTAATTTGAATAAAAATTCAAGACATGTATCAGAGAAGTTCAGGACAGGAGACAAAAGATGAAATCTTTTTATTGTCATTCAAGCTCTACTGGAGTTTTAAAGTAGGCCCAGAAAGAAAAGTCAAAGGACTCCTTTTTTGTGTATGTATGTATGTATGTATGTATGTATGTGTTTATTATTGTCCTACAGCATTATGGGATGAAGTTCATTGTAACGAGGCCATAACTTGACTCTTGAGAAATCCATTAAGTTAAAATGTGTACCTTCCAGATAGGATGTGAGTGAAATTACCACACTCATAGCAAATAAAAAGTCAACCCAAGCCATCCACCTTGTCTCAGGTTTCCTTGAAATGGGATTAATAATAACAAATCAAAGACATTCTAGCAGGCTTTCACTATACTCTGGAAAAGAACAACAAAACCCATCTGCTGAGTTATGATGCTGGACCTCTGACTGTCACACACGCAAAAAAAATAGTTTTTCCTGGATAAGAAGGACTTCAATTTTATGAAGTTTACGGGATTGACTCCACAGTTAATCTTTTTACATTGCAGGAAATATTTTCCATAACAGAAACGGTTCCATGAAACTTTCACAAAATTTGAGTATGTTAGGTTTACAAACAGCAAATCTGATTTTCCATGTTTAAAACATTTATTGTATCTTACATAAGAATAGTAAGTTTCTATATCCAAGCAACTTAAAAAACATCTCAGTTTATAGGTACATCAGTAAGGTGACCACAGGATTGGAGGTTCCAGACTGCTCCAAATTGCCTTGTTTACATAACTGATGCAACTGGTGTTTAGAGGAGGAAAATCACAGATACTCAGAATTCTGATGGAAAAAATACAGGGTAAAAGGTCTGTCCTGATAACCAGTAAAAATACAGCAACTGAGTAATAGTACAGAGTGAGCAAGGCCACTGCCTAATATATCAGATCCATCAAGAAAAATAATTACATCCATATCAATTATTGGTCTATTAGAAATAAAGACCCGGTGGAAGGACACTATCCAAAGGTGATTGTCTAGTGCTTTCAAAATAAATGTCTTATCTCTGCCTTGGCATTTTCTGTACTATCAAAAGGCCATTATCCCATGACAGTTCCATTCCGCAGACATTAACATTAGATACCAATTCTTTCTAAAGACTCTTTACAATGCTTTGTCTCATATGGTGGGTTTGCCAAATGTTCTTCGCATTTCATTAATAAATTGACCCACATGAATCCCTTAGGACTCTGGGGGAAATTAAGTTTCATTCTTTTTCTTCTTCTATTCTAATTAATACTATTAAGAATGAAAAGATGCTATCAATAGATCAATCAAGTCTAGTAAATTAGGCACACAGTTTAAATGAAATAGCACTAAATGGAAAGACTATATTAATAAATGGAGCTATATGCTCTATTTAGCTATACTTAGTGGTTATATGTCAATTGGTGTGCTAAGAGTTTTATACAATTTTTTTGTATATACAAAAATCCTAAAAGACAAGTGACATTTGTCAGGTGATGGTCACAGAAACCACAAATTAGGCTGTTTATTTAAGGCTGAGTTTAAAACTTCAGTCTTTTTATATTTCAGAGTTCACAGTAATCAACATTCTGCTTTATTGCCTTTTAGATGATATATTCTAGCATTGTCTTGAACACTGACTTTAAACAAATCATACACGCTCCACATGCCTCAGTTTCTCTCATACTACAAGTGCAAATAGACTGATATCAAGTGCTTTGTTAAATGATTGTAGCTCCCTTAGTAACTGAGATGACTAAGTTTAGGGACAAAAAAAATGAAACTATGTCATTGAAAAAGTAAGACTGCTAACAACTTACTAGATCATGTTATTTCCCAACTGATATCTTTTCAATTTCTTCAGGTTAATGTAGACTTATGATTTATAAAATACAATACAGATCTCTATCCTTTGTAGAGAGACCTAGTCAAGTCTGTTCCAAAAAAGAGCTAGAATATAAATGACATAGTGTGCCTGAATTTTACTTCAGGAAATGTTCTATCATCCTGAAATTTATCTTTCATTTCAGGATATGCTTTAACATAGAAAAATGCATCTTAATTCCACTGAGTGTATGGGCTTTTGCATTAATAGTCATTGTCTATGGTACCCTGTGTAATATTTAGAAGGGATAAAGATGTAACAGAATTACTATAAATCTAAGTCTCCATGTGTGAATTTTTGTCAGTAGGCTCAAACCAAGAAGAAAATCAGATGCTGGTTCACTTTTCCCAGGCGGCTTGCCTTTCTACACCTGTAATGGAGGACCTGAGGACACCGAAGGATTAACGAAATTAGCCCGTGTTCCTTAACACATTACAGACCCAACCAAGTTCGTTTTGCTGCTTATAGGTAACAAAGACAGACTAAGGAAGATTAAGAATCAACAACGCTTGTGAGTTTAAAGAAACTGTGGGAACATGTGTGGCACAACCCACAGCCTTCTGGCAAGTGAGTGTCAAAATCTTTCAAGGTAAGTGAGGGAGAAACTCTGACCTTTTAAAAACAAAACATTTTAAGGGATTTTGTCCTACAGGAGAGAAAGGGAGAAAATTTTATGAAGATGCTGAAAGGCAGACCAAGTGTCCTCTCTCCCTCCTTTACCTTTTTCTGGTAACAGCCTGAAACAGCAAAATGGTTCTTCCCAGGGGAGCTAGATGGTCCCAGCCTCAAGTTGTTCATTTCCTGACGTGGTCCCTCATCACCTCCCACCATAGTAACCCCAGATGTCCTACACATTCACATCCAACATTTCTGCACCTTCACTTCAAAGTGTGGCATCAATGTTATTTTTAAACTCTTTTATTAAAGTACTTCAGTATGATTTTTATTAATGTTTTGGAGCTTAAAATCTTCACAAAGTACTTAAGTCTCTTATTTTCTGTTAGGATAGTCATAGCAAATTACAACTTGATTTGGAAGAATTGGTCTGTAGGTAGCTCGGGGAACGCATGTGTTGCATAGGATGAGGAATGCTACACAACTTTGGACACCCCGTGTTTTGAAAGCAGTGGTATGCTGAAGCAAGAAGTGAGGCTGATTCTCTCAGTATTAAGAGTTAATCCCAAAGACAAGTGGATGATAAGAGCTTTAGACTGAATTATAGATCCTCCAAAGGTTGGGGCAGAGGAGATAAAATGTAAAGGAGGAAGTTGGCAGTAAATAGGGAGAGGAAGGAACTCTTTATTCAATTACACTTTAATTCCAAGTCCCTTGTTCCTAGCCACCTCTTCAGGTAAAGTTTCATGCAAATTATTTTTGGCATATGCCCATGAAACTTATGTGGAAGAAAACTAAACCATCAAATTGCATTAAAGCTCTGGTCTGACAATTTAAGACAAAGATATTCAGAGTGAAGGTTGCTTCTCAATCCTTTAATCATCTGTTATGTCCTGACATTCTAAGGGTCTCAGAAGAGTGCATGACAAATAATGTTCCATATGTGCAGCTAAAACTACCCGCAACAAGGGTAAGTGACAACAAAAGCACCCTGGCTCCAAGTGATTAATATCAACTCACGGGAGCCGTCTCTTCAGTGACCTACTTGATGACAAAAGTCACACGGCAAAAACACGGGGGCTGGTTTGGTCGCATGACCCAGAGCAACTGCACAGATCTTCACCCTTTTGGGAACGTATGCGCTCACAGTTCACACACTGTGCAAGTTTATCTCGAGGTTTTTGCCCACAGTTGTTGAGCATGTCCCTGTGAAGTATGCGAGCCAAAATTCAGCACAGTTCCTTCTCGCCCTCCCCTGACTTACCACGGTATAATTACTGAATGAATCCATTAACTACCGTAATTTTTTAAAATTAGAGAAACATTAACCTCCCAAGGCATCTTACAGCATAGTCCAAAAATGGATCTAAATGAGTCTTCTGTGCCCCTGGATTATCGGTGCTTTTCCAAGTGCAAAGATATCCAGAAAGGGCAGCCACTTAGGCAGCTCTCAGCATGATTTCATTGCACTTGCTTTCCTGTAAGACACACACAAACAATCCTGTAAACACACAACACCATTCGTACTGCGGACAGCTGAGTCCTCAGGATACTATCCTGTGCGAGTTCTAAAAACATCTGTGTGTTAACAAGAACAAAAGATATAGATTATTCTCCGCTGTACCTGAAAATAAGTACATTTTGGTGTCTGTACATGAATTCACTTCTTGATGATCACAGTAAATTATATATAATTTGTGGTTGAAAATACCAATGTTTTGTTTTTGTTAGATATCTATAAGCACTCTTTGTTTATAGTACACCCTTTCTGTTGAATTTTGTTTTAATATTCAGTCATGAAAGAGTAAATTCTTTTCTACATCCATACTGCAAATTTATGGATGTGTACATGCTACTGGAATATCTACAATGACATGATAAATTTTTTTTTTTCAGATTTAAATGCATCCTCAATCACTATAAGAAATTATGCCAAACGAGTTAAAATATATTCACATCCTTACAGGAAAATGTTTTAAAAGAAAGTTGTGCTTTACTTAAAGAGAGCAATGTTTTGCTACATAGGGAATCATTTTTATGCTTCAACAACCAAATATTTTCTGTTACGTGGATGTGTGACATGAATGTACAATTTGGGACAGTTATTCAAAGTCAAGTCCCTAATATTCAGCATTGTTCTTTCTCCTATCACTCGGTACCCTTTCTTAATCACACTATATGTAGTTGCTCATATAAATTCTGTAACTGGGAAAGGGAAGGAGAAATCTAACAGAAAATTTCTTGCCAGATGGAGAAAATTGAAACATTGCCCTTGTTTCTTTGCCAGCACAGATCCATTTTGACAAGCTGGAAATGATTTATGGGGAAAAAAACGTATTTACACTGGCAGAGATGTTATTAATTGCCATACAATGTTCACATTTTTGCATTGTTTTGTATATGATTACTTACTAGGCTTAAATATACAGTCCAAATATGTGGGGTTTTTGCGTTCTGATTATTATATGACACACAAGCTTACAGTACGTGATGCATGATATAAATTTCATTTAAACCTTCACAGACACCATCACAGAAAACAGTAAGACAAAATAGCAAATCTACAAACAACACTCAGAGAAAAGAGGCCATTATGTGTGTTTTTATACACACGGCACACCTATAGATGCAAAGCATTTTAAGAGATCATGTATGGTATATGGGAGCTGATGAATAATATATCACTCCTGATGCATAAAAATATTATTTCTATTACTTTTCAGAGTAACCGTTGCTATAGGAAACTCCTACTAAAAGAATAACCAAAAATGTTTGAAAGTGAAAATATTAAAACAATGCATAATTTCCAAGTTACAGCATTTTGTATCATAAAAGACTTCTAGACTTATGAACTTCTACAACAGAAGTTGGGAAGATATTTTTAATTACTTTCAAAAAATAATATCTCTGAAGGAGATTTTCTTTTCCCCTCATATACATATGTGGTCTTAGGAAAAAGAAAAATTAGGCTATTTAGTGGAAATAAAAGCAATTTCAATAATGACAAGGCAATTAATCATAGAAACTGACCGTTAGTTGTCTACCTGTTTATTGCTCTTACAATACTGTCATTTGTTACACTAATGTAGATGGATATATTTAATACTACTTGCCATTCCAGATTTTAATCTCATATAAGAAAGATGTTCTCATATAACAGCTACTTTGTCTGGGAATCATTTATATCTATGTCCATTGAGGACATTCTAAGATACCCTTATTCTAGTTGAAATTAATTTAAAGGTCTCAATTTCAAGCAGTCATATCAACATTCCTATAAGCAGTCGTACATAGCTGTCCCTGAGGTTTAATGCTTTAGTAGCACAGTCTCGCTGCAATTAGTTTTATGCTCCTTAAATGTAAATCAGATGTAAGTCTCTATAAACACTCACTCTCAACAGTGTTTTGCAGACTGTCTCCATTGTATTAAGTTACTCTAGGAGGCAAATAATTCTAAATATGAAACAAAACCATGTGCATGTGCCAAAACTATAATTTAGCTGTTTATGATTTACTCCACTCCGTTTTTACTTGGGAAAATGGATTCAATATGTCGATTTGAAATTAGTTCATAAATAAGAGCTTATTGCAAATGATTAATGAGTATAGTCCTGCTTACATAAGATTAATTCCCTCCAAGGTCAATCTCTCCCACTGGGAATTTGGGCTTTTGCCCAGGGACCTCTTGTGGGTGGTCTTCACTTTTCCAAGATGGGACACCCAGTAGGAAAGCAGAGCCACCCAGCTGCCAAATGTCACTTTCAAGCTACTTCTTTCACTTCAACTTTTCTAGAAACTCCTGTAAGTTTCAACCCTGACAGATCTGAAAAAAGGCCTGGTTTCATAGAGTTTATGAGCTTCATACTCTTGTATGTATTATCACTGGCTCAAGAAGCTTTTTATTGAGCGTGTACTTTATGCTCAGCATACTTCTAAACATAAAGGGTGGTGGAAATTATGATAAAACTCACTGTCACTGCTATTTTAGTGAGTTAGCAATGCTAAGCATTTAAACACTACCACACAATAAGTCCCCCCTCGTGTATGCAAATTATTTTTATTCACTATTATTTTATTAGCGTCATGGTAAGATCCTTTTAAGTAAGAGGGATCACAGACACATCAAGAGTGCTAAGTAAAGACGACCATGATAAGAGTACATGTTTGTTTTCGTAACGCAGTTGTAACGTTAACGTCAGGAGCTCTGTCTAGTCCTGTCTCTACCCTCAGATACTAACAACCTCATAGGGCTAAACAGGTGTCCAACGGTGACTTGTTGAACTGAGATGAGTTTATTAAGCCCTTGAAATATTTTCAAGATAAATGGTATTTTGGAAATATCTTCCCAGTTTCTGAGAAGAGTTGTTCTAAAGCCTGACCATTTACGATTGATTGAACAGACACATAATTCTAAAGAAAAAAGTTTTATTTCACTCTAAATGGCTCCACCGATACCAAGAATCAATGCATATTCTCAGGGGCACAGAGTTGGGGCCAGATCACAGGCAAGGCTATGTGGAGACAAATGCCCAGAAAGAAAGGAGCCACGGCAGCTGAGAAGCTAGAAACCTCAGACTAAGGAACTGTTTAAAGAAGCTGGCCTGTGTGTCCCAGGAACATGTAGCAACATGTTGAAGAGAAACATGGCTGACATTCGTCACTGTTTTTTGTTGAACTGCCCAATGTCCAAACACCACTCCTATTAAAGAATAACTCCAAAAGAGATGAGAATCAGGAGAAAAGGGAGACACCCAGTTCCTTTCCTGTCCTCGTGGACACTGAGTTAGAGACATGAGACTCAGCCTTGCCAAGGGGCTAGAGGTACTGGGGTGGCCATAGGCAGTGGTTTTGAGTGGAGAGTTCAGAGACAGAGGGACAAGTGGCCACTGGTGGTGGCATCAATAGTAGCTTCCTACACTGACTAGCTCCATGGCATTTTTGTGTGGAATTTGTTGCCAAGTATCTTTTGGCTTCTCTTTATGTTGTGAGCCTTGTTCCCAAGACTCCCTAGCTATTCCACCAAATCCTTCTGAAGCACTTCTTCTCTGCTTCAGTTAGAGTTGGCTCCCTTCTTTTCAAAGAAGAACCTGATGAGTACAAGACCAAGGCCATTGCCTCTGTACTTGTCACTGAGACTTGATTGTCTGAGTCTATGGTCCTTGATACTTCCTGGCAGTGTGACCTTGAGCATGCAACTTGTTCCCAGATCTTAGGAACAGTGACAGCAACTATCTCAGACAGTTTTAACAGATTAAATTAGATAATGAATATAAAGTAGTTAGAAGAGTTCACAGTACACAGCGCTCCACAGAGGTTGTCTATTATCATTGGCTCTTATTAATGAACCAAGGCTAAAAAATGAGACTCCAAGACCTCATGGCTGTAATTTTATTCTGCCTGTGCTGTGTGTCTCCCTACTGGATCTCCTGAGCAATGGAAATTTTCTGATTGTATTTTAACAGCTTTTCTGATGCATCTCCCATAAAGGAAAGGTATTTTTAGGGGACACTTATAAACACATGTGTCATTCCCTCCATATGTTTGACTTACACATTTTTCATAGAAATAGGCACGTCTTCTTGTCATCTTATATCTCATAATTAGAATTGAATGAGATAGAGAAAACTTGTATTGTATTTTCCACGTATCCTAACAATGTCAGTCACATAATAGGTATGAAATATATGCTCATTGATTGATAGCTAGTGTTTAATTTGGTTATGAGAGCCATCTGGGCCACTAAGTGGTAAAGCTTGCACCCAACCATCTGGAACTTCCTCTGACCTCATTCTGGTCCCCATTAGCTAGGACCAATGACAAACCACAAAGTCACCTGAGATATGAAGGTATGAGTTACAGTGATAAGCCCACTCAGGAAGAGAGAATCCAATTCAAACTTCCCCTGTCCAGTCTCTGCTACCTTACATAGTTAAATACACCACCTTCAGAACAGAAGCAGCCAAGCATCATAATCGTTTTTCCTAAGGAGTTTCTAGACCAGGGCCCCACAAACCCTGGAGATGGGCAGCTTGGGAGTTGCTCTCCTGAGTCACTCCAGAAACACTGGAGTGATGAGCTTCCACATCAGCTTTTTCTCCTGTGGGAGAGCACTCTCACTGATTCCACTCAGAATACACTTTATTATCATCCAAGTGCCCAAAGGCACAAGAGAATATGTGATTAAGGAATTCCCTACTGTCCTGTATATAATAAATCTACTGGCTCTGTTTTCCAGCAACTTTTTCTCTCCTTTTCAGTCTAAGGCTTCTAGGCTTAGAACTTTCACCCGTTCACCATGTACTCCTAATTCAATCTGACCTTTGTCACGTTAAATTAAAGGCACCCAAGGAAAATGCCAAACTGCTCATGTAGTGGTTTCCAACCCGGTTTTTATGAAAAGACCTGTATGTTTTGAATATTACGGTGACATATATAAAGTGAATTAGGATCCCCAAGCCTTTGAAGCAAAGATTAGATTTGAGAACAATAGTACCCCAAAACCCCCCAAACTTTCCCTTTATCCCTATTTATTGACTTCAGTTCCATATACCCATTTAAATATGCATGAGAGACATCTAAAAGAACTTTTCCCCTTCCCACTTATCTTCTCATTCCGTTCTCTTGATTCAACTTTTACGAACCTTACCCTTAGTCCTCTATGTAAATGAAAGAAGCCAAACGAGGGCCTTCAGATATGACCCTGGACCTTGCAAATATAATAAACATGATGAAAATTACTGTCTTGCCCAGAGAGCCAGTTTTCTAGCAGTCATTTTTCATTTTGCTGTGTTATCATAAGACCATCTTCCTGTGTTCTCATGACACCATCTTACATTTCTGCCACAACATTTTTTACCTGCCACTGAGTTGTTGTATTTCTCTTTTCCATGCAAATAAGTGTTTATTATCAACATTCAGGTGTTTACCTACCAGGATAGAAACTGATAATTGAACATTGTGATAGATCACAACAAGTGATCGTAAAGTCCTTCCATCCGGTGTGTACAGCCCTCCTCTCTGCAAGGGTACCTTGCCGCTGTTCCCATCAAGAGGAGGAGTTTGGGCTGAGCATTAGCTCAGTGGTAGACCATTGGCCTAGCAGCATGAGACACTAGATTTCATCCCGAAGACAGGGAGAGAGAAGCAGAGTTTTCCTAACCCTTCAGTCTACACTGACCCAGCGACTTGTCCTGATAACAAAGAGACACAGAGTAAATATATTTCAGTTCCTCGCCAAAGCCTCCCACAGCACAGGGCTTCTGCCCTCACTCTCTGACATGCTAATGCCACCCCTTGTGAAGAGGCTTCTGAAAGAAAGACAGAAAGCAGGGACAGAAATCAGCCATTCTTGCAGAAAATCCTTGACAGTGAAAGCCAGATGCCAGACGTATAAGTGAGGACACTTTGGGCCTGGGCTATCCACTAACTGAGCTGCCGGGTCTGACAGCACCCACGTGAGGGACCTCAGGTGAGACTAGCCGATGAGCTACCTGATTGAGTCCAATCAAAGCTGCAGACCCACAGAATCATGAACAAACAAAATAGTCACTTAGGACATAGTGTTGGCTCTATGTTTGTGTTTGTGTTTGTGTTTGAGACAGTGTCTTGCCATGTTGCCCAGGCAGGCATCAAACTTCTGGACTCAGCTTTCAGAGTAGTTGGGATGACAGGTATGTACCGCAAAGGGACTGAGATTGGAGTAGTATGACTTGCAGCAATGGATAAATGATCCTGTGAATGCTCGATTTAGATTTGCTAAAGAAATAAATAACTTAACTCAGAGGAGTGGAAATCTCCCTGTAGGTTTACAGTCTCCTGTCCTTGTAGCCCAGTACACTAGCAGAGCAGCTTTGCATCTTTTTGGTGTGGCTGCTCAATCCACGCTTCCTTCTTGTACTGTTCACATGGATCTCAAGCCAGTAACTTCCTATATCTTACTAGCACCTAGAAACTCTACCAGAGCCTCAGACAGAATCATTTGGAGATTACTTTCTAGTTCAAATCTGTAATTTTTCAAGAAAGATGGTGTTTTCAGTATTCATAACCTGTCTCAGTAAGGGGAACAAACACTGCAGCTTGCTTAAGACAATTCCAGTTCAATGCCTCTTTCATTCTCAAAACACCTCAGTTCAGACAAGAAATTGTCTTTGTTTCCAAGACTCAGCTTCCAATAGGAAATAATGTCAAACAGGAAGTTAAAAGTTGTCAGGACTAAGCAAAATGACACATGTAAGTAATAAAACAGCATACAATAATGCACCCACTTATGAGCATCAGTGCCTATTAGTAGTATTGACAAATATCTTGAGGAAATGATAATTTGGAAAGGAGATTAAAAGTCATTTATCCCTTTAAAATCTCCCTTCTTTCTACCTGGTACAATTGTGATAATATCTACCATCCCACATCAAGTACCTGCTAGTTTCCAAATACGTGGCAGCAGATTATATGTAATGTACATGACTCAGGACTTCACCTCCCACTGAATACAAATTAATCACTTTCATACCAATTGGTTCAATTTCTTTGCCAGTAGCTTTCTGGCATCTGTGTAAGAAAATCAAGAAATGTGGTTGGACATGTGTTTCAAAGCCTCTGAAAACTGTGTAGTGATTAAGAAATGTCCCAAATATTTTTTGACAGAAAACAAATACACCTAGACATCATATAACTATGATGGAAAAATTTTATTACTCATCTTGATAAAATATCTTACACATACATCACCTCATTAAACTACAAATCTAAATTATTTTCCCTCTTTGGCTATTCAGGAAAGATGAGGCCTAGAAAAGTTAAGTAATTTATTCAAAATCATTTATCTTTGACAGAGTCTAACCACAGTCTGACTTGATGCCCTTCTCTTACATTCTCTTCCAAGGCTACAGGTAGAACTCAAAAACACAACACACCCCTCACATGTACAGGACTCCAGCTTTGGATCCAATGCTGAACAGAGAATGAAAAGCAAAAAGACCTTCCTAAAGTCTTATATGTAATTACCTTTCTTTGGTAAAAAATAAATGGAGTATCACTAAAGAAATTAATTTTAATTCACATCTTGAAATCTAAAGATGTAAATGTGTAAGTTGAGGGAGAATTTGGAGTGAGGGGCAAGAAGATTCCAGATGGAGAAAAATAAGTGGGGCAAAAAGAAGGGGTAGACAGACATGGAACCGAGGCAGGCAGATGGTGGGCAGGATGGGGTCACTTAGACACTGGGCCAAGGAAAATAAGACCCAGGCAATAGAACTTCCAAATAACTACTAGTTTAGAAAAAAAAAGATCTAAAAATAATAAGAAAGAGAACAAATAAAAATAAGAAAAAAAAGGAGAGCCTAGGAAAATAAGTTTTTTACTCTGCTGATGGGCCAAGCCCAGCCATCTCCACTTTCAACTAAAAGAAGCTATGTTTTAGGTCTAATTCATGAACAGAAACACTAATGTCCTCCCATTATCCATTGATGGGTACTTTATACTTGTTTTACTGTTGCTTAATAAATAAATTAGAACACAGCTAAACTTGTTCAACAGCCAGTCATTAGTGCTGTTGAGCTACTGTGCAGAAAACTGAAGGGCTATTGACTCTGCTCCGTTTAATGAAAGAAAATGAGTCACAGGAGATCTGGGCAGGAATGACTCATAGCTACACCAGCAGCCTTCTCTCAATTGTAAACTACTTTCCATCATGTGTAGTCAGCAAGAAGCTACACAAATGTTCAGGTTTCTTTCCTGAATGGTTAACTTCCTGAGTTCAGACAGACTAAAACTGTGGACAACAGGAAGTCAGCTTCTCCCAGGTCAGGGACCAATTACATAGAAAACTAGTGGGCAGTCAGATTTCTCATCAGTCTTTTAGAAACACGGAGTGTGGCCTTGTCCTATGAGGAGGCAAGAGAGCCTATTACTGAAGGGATCTCATGAGTACAGAGGTCCTTCTAATACTGTAATGAACAAGAGGGAAAGCGTTTCTCAAAATGCAATTGTACAATGACTAACTTTATCCCAGATATAGAATAAAAACTCACCACAAAAACAAGTAGCTTCTTGGTTCACTGAGAGAGTAGTTTCTCTTTTCTGTGACTCAGTCTTGGGGTAATAAGGATAGTGATACAGTTATATGTGCTATTAATGGGACATTAAGAAAAGTTGCCAGTTTTTAAAAGAAACACTTTAAAATCTAGAGGCTACAATCCATTTTAGACATTGACCAGAAGGGCCAGTGACAGGATTCTGCAAGCTAAGTGCTGAGGGAGAAGGCAGAGTCTTGTGGAGATAGAGAGGGTACAAGATGATCCATATCTTATTATATATAATTCTTGAACTAAGTAAATGAAAGAGCATGCATGGAAATATGCAGACTTCACATACTTCTCAGAGTGTGGCCCAGAAATAAAAAAGCTCAATTACTTCAGGCAGAACTGCACCTCTATTGCTCTTGGCTTCCCTCTGACTTCAACTTTAGTGAGACCATCTTGGGGAATGTTTCAGATTAGAATCTAATGTTCAAAGGGTCATGTCCAATGCAGATAAATGCAGCAAAACTTTCTTAAAGTCTTCAGTTTTACAACTGTGAGGCTGGTACAAAGGTGAGCAAAACAAGAGTTGGCCATTGTAGCACTGACGCTTAAGGTGCCTAAGGAAATAACAAAAATTGAATGCGTACTTACCATATGCTGTGGTGACCATGACAACACGCTGTGGAGCATACAGAGACAGTCTTGATGGATCATTGAAGGCTTCCTATATAGGGTAGGATGCTTCAGAGATTCAGATGTCAAACATGATGTGTGTGTGTCAATAAATGATAGAAGATTTATTGAGTGATTGACTGATTTTAAGGAACTGGCTCACACTGTCATAGATGTCGGCAAGTATAAGATGTGGTGAGATTTCCCAACAAGCTGAAACTCAAGGAAGAGCTACAGTTCACTGACAAAAGTCATTTCCTGGTGGAATCACTTCCTGAGCAAGAGAAGTTTTTGTTTTTGTTTTTAATTCAAATCTTTATTGGTACATTATGAATACACATCATATTTATCATCACATTCAACATTGAGAGTTTGTACCAGAATATGGCACGACTTCTCATTTTTTCCCTTCTCTCACCCACCCTGCAAAACCACACCCCCTATACACATATGCTTTGCTTCCTTTTTTTATTACTATCAACATTCTTTTTCCCCTGGTTATTTACCCCTACACCCTCTATCCTTTTAAATATTTTCTATTTCACAATATCAACTATAAATACTAGAACTCATTTACATCTTGACCTATCCAGCCTTTCAACTGATTGGCCAAGGCCTGCCCTCCCACATCTGTTAAACCCAAAATCTACCTATTTATTTATTTATTTATTTATTTATTTATTTATTTATTTTTAAGATTTTTTTGAGACAGGGTCTCGCTTTGTGGTTCAGGCTGGCCCTCAGCTCAGCCTCAAACTCACATCACAGCAATCCTCCTGCCTCTGCCTCCCGAGTGCTGGGATTACAGGCGTGAGCCACCATGCCCGACACTGTGCTATGTGGTACTGGTTGCTGCTGGGTGTGAGTCTCCACACCCAGTATGGTATGTGGTTACTGGGGCATCAAACCCTGGTCCTTGCACTTGCAAGACAGGCGCCAGAACCACTGAGCTAACTCCACGGCCCCAAAACCTACCAATTTAAAAATTAATCTCATTCAATAAACATTTTAAAAAGATCATTCAGAATAGGTTTACCCACCTGTCTGGACACTGTGATCTGGCCAAGATGACCTACAAAATTAGTCATCAAACTTCCTAAATATGAAGTCTGTACAATCTGATGGAAGAATGCAGTGAGGGCAACATGGTGGGGAATGAAGAGAGGGCCCAGGAAGAAAGAGGAGAGAAATTTCCAGCATAAGGCCTGGAGCTATGCACGGGTACACTGTCCTTTTCTTGAAGGTGTTCTGGTGTTCACTGAAACAGAAGACACCAATCTGGTTTTCCTTGGACCAATCCCTAGTCACACGCACATCTCACTAAGTCAACATCTCACCAAGCAGAGAAACATTTTGTGAAATAGGACAAAGTTTTTAGCAATGTTTCAAATGAAGAAAATTGTGAATTATTCAAGTGCTGGAAGGAAAACTGTGTTTGAAATTGAATGTTGGCATTTATCATAGAATCTTCTAAGAAACTTTCAAGGGTAATATCAAAGCTATACAAGCCTTCATTGGTAGATTGTGTTTAGAGCTTGACACACATGCAAGATTCTGTCCCACTGTGTGGTCTTGGATCGATAATCCTAACACAGACATTGAAACACTAAAAAATGGGTGTAGGACTAAGAGTTCACGTGGAGAATGCCAACCCTCAAAAATATACAGAACGAAAAAGAGGAGGAAGATGAGAGATGAGAAAACCAAACGGCTATGGCTATGTTTAAGCACACACATGAGAGGGTGTCAAAAAGGAAAAAGTGACGATCTCTACCAAATGCTGATAAGAGATTAAATAAGGTAAAAACTCCTAAGTATCGACTGGATTTAAAAATAAGGTGGCTGTGCCGCCTTAGAGAGAATAGTACACATAAGGTTCCATGGTTGTAGCTTCCATGGAGATAGAAGATGCTGAAGTAAGGAATAAATATAGATAACAGACCAAAACAGCTATGATTTTGTGTTTGTTTATAGAATAATTTAAATAATGACTATTAATATTTGTCTCCCCTGCCAGATTGTTAGCTTAATCAAGGCAGGGATCTCATATTTGTTTACTTACATTTTTTTATTGTGATAGAACTCATACAGCATGAACCTTTTTAGTGTTTAACTCAGTAGCATTTTAGACAATCACAATACTGTTGGCCAACATATCAATCTAGCTTAAAAGCATTTTAATCATCCCTAACAGAAATTCCATACCTACTAACCAGTCACTCCCTATTGCCCTCCTGCCCTAGAAACACCAGTAATCTACTCTTCATCTGTGTAGGTTTACCTATTCTGGACACTTTAAGTAAATTTAACTATATAATATCTGGCCTTATATGTCTAATTTTTGCATTTAGCATATTTTCAAGGCTCATCTACATTGAAGCACAAATAAGTCAGTACTCAACTACTTCTCTCAGTTGAATTCCATTGTGTGGATGTGCCACTCTGTGTTTATAGTAACAGTTAGTGGGTACTTGTCTTGTTCTCACCCTTTCGCTGTGGTAAACAGATCTTGAGTAAGCCTTTGCTTACAGATTTTTGAGTAACTGTTTTCAATTCTTCAAGGTGGAGTTTCTGATAATAGGGTAATTCTGCATTTAACTTTTTCAACAAGTGAGTTTTTCCACAGCACTTGCACTATTTAATATTCCTGCCAACAGTATCTGAAGTTTCAATTTTTCCACATGGTCGTCAATACTCACTTTCCATTTTTTAAAAAAATTACATTTACCCCAAATGGGTACAAAGCGATTTGCCTTCCTTTATGACTAATTATGTTGCAAGTATTTTTACCTGCTTTTTGGCCAGTTGTGTCGCTTCATTAGTAAAACATACATTCAATTCATTTTATCATTTTATTGAGCTCTTTTTCTTTTTGTTACTGAATTGTTAGAATTCATTATTTATTCTAGATCCTAAGTGCTTGTAAAAGTTCACAAGTATTTCTTCCACTGTGTCACAGCTGCTTTTGCCCACAGCTGTATTCCTGGACTCAGGTCATGTTTGCTGAATCAATGAGGAGGGAAGGGAGATGCGAAGAGAATGTAGATCTCAAACTGACTCTAATGTCCTAGTAAGTGCTAACCATAAGATGATACTCTGTCTGAAAGTCACACTACTGAAAATAGCTGAGTAGATAACACATAGGCTAATGTTATACAATTCTTTGCTTTTAAACATTTTTATTGATAAGCTTTTGATAATAGAGGTTTTAGAACAGGAGAATACGGACACTACAATTCATTAACAATGGAGTTTCAAGCAGCGTGGATATGGACAAGTAAATAATAATTATGCTTTTTCGTTCAGATGGCAGTGGGAATATGGCCTTGACTCTACTCAAGAACTCTTCCTTGTCTTCAAAGTCCTTTTTAATCATGAATTAATACTTATTATTATATCATTTTTAGGGCTTTTTAAATTGTATCCCTGTTCATACTGATAATAAAAATGATGAATGCAGGAAAACCACATGCATGTACACATGCAAACTGATTTTTCTTTTTTAGGATAGTTATGAGATAGAAATGCATTTTTACTTTACCACCAATGGATATCTATTTTAATCATTTCATTTCCTAAGGGCTGTTCCCTCTAAGACTCAAACTATTAAAGTCAACAGTGAAACTAAAGAGAAAATTGAGAATGGGACAAAGAACCAAATGTTCTTCTCTCTTTATCTAAACTCCATTTTTGGGTAGTAAACACATTTAGGAAAGAAGGGTTTTCTTCTTAATATGAAACAAAATAAAGACAAAAAGGCACACAAAAATCTAGCCATTGATAGTAGCTAAGTTAGCGTGAAGGCTGAATTCTGTGCTACATATTTAACCTCAATTCATATATTGAAACCTAACCTCAGAGGCTAAAAATATGACTGTGTTTGGAGACAGAGATTTCATTGAGCTGTTTAAGCAAACCTGTGCCCTGTTTCAACATGACTGACTCAATGTAGGTGAGCCCAGGTTCGATATGACTGGTGTTCACGTCAGAAGAGGGAGTGGGCCACAGACAGGCACAAAGGGAAGCCACCCGGAAACATCTGAAGAAGACAGACATCTACAGGCCAAGGAGATTAGCCCTTAAAAAAATGAGCCACACCAAACACAAATACAAAGTGATCTACGACCTATGATCTATGATCTATGATCTTGAACTCCTAACCTCTACAACCATGAGGAAATCTATTTCTGTTGTTTCAGTTTGTGGCACTTTTAATATGTCATCTGTAGCAAACCAATACATTTTACATGTAGTGATGAACTTGCTCTATGACAACAAAAATCTGTCCCAGAAGCAATAGTAGAACTTGTACCTCTTTATTCAAAATCTAGAGCTCTTTCCCTTGAGTTGTACAAAGGTGGGCAACAGAGGTGTTTAAGTTAGAAAATAAAGATACTTTTAAAAATATAAAGCAACATAAACTCAATTTTAGTAGGAGGCTATTACTCTCTAGTTACATCTGTAACAAGTCCTTTCAGTAAAAGCATTTCTCTAGGTTGACTGACTTAATCAACCACTGATTTATTTTTCTAGCTATACTTAATTCTCAAGTTAGATCCAAGCAGAGTTTTCTCATGGAAAGAATAAACCAAGAATTGGATTAGGTTAAGCTCATTGGATCTTCAGACATAATTTTAACTAATACTCAAGTGTCTTCAAACAATAACAATATTTTTCCCCTTGTTTTGTTCCAATCTATAAGGGGTCTTGTGTGTATGGGAAACAGGGACACAGCTGTCTTTAATGAGCATGACTGTGGCTCTCGAATGCATGCATATGCCGCTTTTTTACTATACAAAGTACTAAGGATTCATCATTCAACTTGATCACAACACTAAAATAAATCAAGGCAGATGGAATATCCTTTTTTTTCTTTACTGATGAGGAAACTAAAGTTCAGAGAGGATGAGTCTCACACTCAGAGTTACACAGCTCCGTGGCAGAAACCCTGCTGTGTGCTGACCAAACAATTTTCTTTTCCTTCTAGACTCCATGTGGCTCATGAGCCAAATTCGGCCTGCTGTCAGTTATTGTAAATAAAATTTAGTCAGGACATAATCACACCCCTTCATTTACACACAGTTTGGGATTTTCACACTGCAATAGCAGAACTCCATGAGTGAAACCAAGATCGGATGGCCTTAAAAGCCTAAAATATTTACTACCTGGTCTTTTATAGAAACAGTTCCTGATCCTTGTCTTAGACAAACAATATTACTGCATTTCTCTAAAACTCCCCCTTATAATCCAGGAGCTCTCCTCCCTTCACTTCTCTGAGATGCCTGCAGAGGATTCAGGGGAAGGCTCTGAAAATTTAAGAAAATGAACCACTAGACAGAGTACAGTGTGGGGACCTACAACAGAGCCTCCCAGCACTAAGTGTTGATCTAGGCCTCACTGCGAAGTGAGCCTTAATTGCAGACTTCCAATTAAACTTGGGGATTTCACAGTGATTAATTCATCCTAAAGCAATAGCTGTACCCACACCTTCTTATTCAAAAATCTAGAACTGGAGAAAGGTAGGTGGCAGAGGTTGTGTTTAAATGAGAAACTTAGAAATATTTTAAAATAAAAAATTACATTTTAATATTGATTAATACATTTTAATAGTAATTAATAGTAATAAACCCTATGCTTCATAACACAACCTTAGAGACATCTTTCTTTCAAAGTACACAATTCATTCAAGACACTTACCTGTTCTAGACATATAGATTTCACACAATCACCTTCCAAATAAGAAGGAGGGGTTTATTATTATCATTATTATCATTATCATTATCTACCATCCAGAACTTTTCTGCACTTAGTTGAGAAGTTTTTTATAGGAAATTCTCAAAGGATAGACAACACATTGTATCTGGAACAAAATATAACTAAGGAAAAGAAAACCAAGTGATCTTTATGTCTACCCCAGCTTACAGTTATTACACAAACAAACTGCAGACCTCAAAGTGCTGCTCAAGGCTTCTGTGATTTCTCCAGCTTGCTTCCCTCAATGAACACAGACATCCTAGAAACACAGTCTGTCTAAAAGTTTCACTATGTGTCTTTCACGACTGTTTACTTTGAAGGTAATTATAGCAAATAGAAAAGAGGCAAACACACTACTTCCACCCTATCTACCTTTCCTTTATTTTGGTGCCACTGTTAGACATCATTCTCCCATCTGCTGAAAAGTTTTCTATCCTGAGTTCAATGTATTATTATTATTTTTTTTTTTTTTTTTTTTTTTTTTTTTTTTTTTTTTTTTTTTTTTTTTTTTTTTTTTTTTTTTTTTTTTTTTTTTTTTTTTTTTAGGTTTTTTGAGACAGGGTCTCGCTTTGTGGTTCAGGCTGGCCCTCAGCTCAGCCTCCAACTCACATCACAGCAATCCTCCTGCCTCTGCCTCCCGAGTGCTGGGATTACAGACGTGAGCCACCATGCCCGGTACTGTGGTATGTGGTACTGGTTGCTGCTGGGGTGAGTCTCCACACCTAGTATGGTATGTGGTTACTGGGGATCGAATGCAGGTCCTTGCGCTTGCAAGACAGGCGCCAGAACCACTGAGCTAACTCACCGGCCCTAACGTATTATTTTTCTATATTTTCCAGGTTCATCACAGGCACTTCAAGACCAGTGAAAGGTTTGTGAACCATTTGGTAAGTGGCTCCTGCTTGAATGAATTACTCAGCTGTCGTGAACAGCCAAGCAGAAGTGAAGCAGGCGGAGAAATAATGAACACGTGTGTGCCATGGCACGCTCGCCAGCTACAAGCTCCTCACACCCATACGATTTCCCCACAAGGAGATATGAGATTGCTCTGTCATTAGAATAGGTAATCATTAGATTTATCTTTTATATAATTTGCAGCATCTTAAACTATTTTATGGAGCCTCATTACTGCCAAGAGTCCTCTTTAACTGGGATGATAAGTAAATAAAGTAAAAATTACACACCAACCAGAATCTGGAAGATGTTGTTTTAGTGTATGTCTGAGAGCTCCCTTCAGCAAACCTAATCTGCACAGCAGTTACCATTATTTCTACCTCAATGAGCATCTCCTAATTGCTGTGTTATTGCTTGTAAAGAAAATATATTATTAAAGTCCACAACTCATGACTTGTTGCACATCTATTCACACACACACACACACACACACACACACACACACATACACACACACACCTTGCATTGCATCAGCTTTTAATCGATTCTAGTAGGATGATCAGAGGAAGAGCCCCTCCCCAACTATCTGCTCATTCCCATTTCCTAATGTCACTGTATCCTTCTAGCAGTCAGGATGCATTCATAATTTATTCAGTAACCTGAAGATTTTATTAAACTAAACCTATTTAATTCTCCATGATGATTTTGGTGGCTTTTTGTAATGAACAACAATTAGAAACTCCAAGGACTCAGAGCTGCTTTTAACTGTTAATGTTTTCTGCTGTACTTTTGGTCTGCTGCCAGGTAACGATCCACAGAGCATTACAATTTGGTCTTAATATTATCTTTCTGCACGCAGTATTGCTCAGTGGAAGATGAGATTTCCATGGGCCTCTTTCTGTTTGTGGTAAGTGGCTGTTAATTTTTTACATTAGACAGATTTTTGAGGCTAAAACATGGGACTCTGATGAAGGACTTACAAAGTCTCAACAACTTTATTCTTCCTTTCCTCTGGATAAGCTACAAATGGGCAATATAATCAACTGATTTTTGGTCAGGGTGAAACAAAACAGCCTGATGGTCACTGAATGAATTTTTAAAAGGGAATAAGTTTTTAAAATAGGATAGGTTTGATTCTTCAGTCACCAAAATGTACCTTCCTCACACAGTGACTTAAAATAGTATGGGTTGGGGCTTACTTAAGTATTGGGCACTGATATGAAAAGATAGATATATTCTCCCAGGAGTGGTAAGTTAAGGAGTTTCTCCTCCACACCTAATTCCAGTGAGCACAGTCACAGTCACATAATGACCCTCAGTCAGTGCTGAACTAAACTTGAGTACAATCCCATAAGACTGTATCCCCCATCATGTCACAGGAACTTTGGTCTGTACCTCATTGTGCTTGTACAGTGACAAAATCAACTAGTGATGCACTTTCTTAGACTTATTACTCTGGGCAAGCAGCACATGACTGTATCTGGCTTTCCTAGGACTCCTAAGATTATCAGATCAACTTGCTCAAAGTCAAAAATTTTAAATATTTGCAAGAGTTGTAAATAATCAACTTTGCTTTTGATTAAATGTACTACTTTAGAAAGAATATGCATACAGTTGTAAAATAATTAGGCTCCATCAACTTGTATAACTTGTATAACTCACTGTTGCTGGTCATAGGTGCTAAATCAGTCAGTAGGGTTACCCAAGTCAGTGATCTGAACTTGTCCTGCATCCTTCAGGGGGACATATCTGCCTGTCATCCAGGAGCATCCAGATTGGTCTGGTTTGAGAATGAGCCATCCAGTCCCCGCTCCATACCCCATCCAACATTCCTGTGCCTGTCATCCCCCTCAAGCCTAGAGTTCAAAACTTCAGGTTGATTTTATTCCTGAAATTTAGGGGTTTTTTTAAAATATCAAACTGTTGAAAGATCACCCCAGGCCAGAAAAACAAGGGTGAAAACCTGCAACATCTACTATATTAACCTTTGCTTTAGTGTTTTGCCTTCAGCTTTCCCAAATGTCACAACAAGAAACATAAGAACACTGCCTCTGAATTTTCCACAAAAGAAAAAAGAATATTAAAGACATCCTTGATGTCCATAAAGTATATAGATAAATGGAGAACAGATCATCAAGATCCAAGTTCTGGCTCAGTCATGACCTCCCAGATGACCTTGTGCAATTAATGTGGTCGGTTTCCCTGGGTGCAGTGAAATGCACATGATCGTAATTCTTATCTTCTGTATTTCTTGAGGGAATTAACTATTCTATTACATGTAAGGCCCTTAAGACAGCACCTACCAAGTAAGAAGTATTCAATAAACAGTGGCTGTTGTTCACTCAATGAGCACAGATTTATTTACCAGCTAGGAGTCAGGCACTATTTGGGCACTGGAGATTTAGAAAAACTGGTAAAAAAAAATAAAAATATCTGCCTTCTTGAGTTCTATTTCAGTCGATAGACCAGTAAATAAAACACTATAAAATTGATGTTATATTAAATATCTGAAAAGCTATGGAGAAGAAACTAAGGTAGTAGGAACATGACAGGTGCTGAGTTGTGATCAAGAACGCAGATGCAGAAGGCCTTACCGGGAAGGTGGCATCTTAGTGTGGGGCTGACGGAGATGAAAAACGGACAAAAAGAGACATTTGGAGGGAGCACGATTTGTACCAAGGAAACAGCAAGTACAAAAGCCCTGAGGCAGAGCACACCTGATGTGTTCAAGAAGCAGCAAGTAAATATTAGCTAGTAGTATTTGAGATGTGTTTGCATCCCTAAGCTTCTCTAGGAGCAAAAACAAGGTCTAGTGGTTCCGTTCACATCTCATGAGGCCAGGCTCAACACTAGACGGAAAATAGGAGTGCACTACATATAATAAATTTCTAACTCAGCGTCAGAACAATATCCCTTGTTTAAAAGCCCCCCCATCTTAACAAAATCTTTGAGGCTGGATTTACAGAATCTGCACTTTAATAAGCATGTCAGGAATTATTGGCAAGTCTATGCTAATTTCACTGATTCCTTTTCATTTCTGTACAGGTCAAGTGCATTACTCCAGCCCAGCCTGGCAGCCGCCCTATAGACAGATAAACTTGGAGTCTACTTTGGAGAGAGATGCAGCATTTGATGAAAGCCAGAAAGCATGCTGGCATACATTTACATTGGATAAAATACCAATTCCATTTAGCTACAGTATGAAATGCTTCTTTTATTTGCATGGCAGATCAACCATATAAGGCATAATAACTTCTTTCAAAAGTTCATTGCTAGTCCCACACTAGCTTCTCCCAGCAGGGACGGCTGGCAGCTCTTCACGCAGTAAGTGGAAAGCCATAGTATGTCAAAGTATCAAGAGCTAATGAAATAAACAAAACTTTCTTTACCTGAGGCAGGTGCCAAAGCCTGCTACTCTAAGTGCCCCCACTGGACACAATTTAGACTTGCTTTCAAATGTTAAAAACAAATAGGTTCTCCTAAGTGCAATTAAAATGAAGCCACATATCCAGTGTATTGATACTGATGGAGATTTTGTATACTTGTGGTGATTTTAAGGCACTTAAGAGTTGTTCCTGAGAATATGATATAATTTGTTAATTAGTGTTGCAGGCTAATATATCACAAAGAATTTCAAAAACAGTCATGAGCTCCTTAGATTTTTTTAATAATCTTAAATCAATAATATTTCTCCAAAGAACCAAAGTCATTACAGTGCCATTATAGCACAGTATGATTTAATTTAAATGATTAAATATACCGTTTTAATAAGATGTATTTTCATATTTAAAATACTCTATATCCCATTGTATTCCATAGTTTCTTCTCCCTACCTGGAAATAAAAGCCTATTTCTCAGCCATGACTATTATTTTACCATTTATTTTGATTTAAGGGTTGTGTTAGGGAAGTTTTGTTCTGTTTCATTTATTTAAGCCATCTTGAAAAGGCCCCCTACTCAAAAATATCTGAAGTTCTTACCATAAAGTTTATGCTGTGGCCAAACTTTAGGACAATAGGTTTAACCCACACTTGTTTCCAGCAAGCTGCAATGTGTAGTAATCCTGTCTGTGGGCCTAGAGCAGCAGACATCAAAGTCCGAAGGTTCCAGAATGTTCTTAGCACCATTGCTCATAATACCTGAGCAAGACCCATTGCTATGCATCCCAGGTCCATAACACAGACCAATCATCTTTAGCAAAAAGAGACGAGGCTAGGACATGGGTATCACAACATGAGAAGACACGATAGTGAATTAAGTGGAAAGCAAAGCATGAGAAATTGTCAGAATCATGAAGAATGCTTAAAAGGATCTTTAGGCATGTGAACAAAAGATAAATAACACACATTTTATCTACTGCTAGTTTCCCAAACATGGACAAATTCCTAAAGTTGTACAACACTCCAGGTCCTAAGGTTTTCCTTATGCTAGTAGTGTCATGACATGCATGCCACAGCAGGCTGTGTTTATTACTGAAAGCTCTAAAAGGTTCTCCATCATTGCCCTAGCCCTTCATTGACCTCCATTTTTTTTCTTGAAACCCAGACTTCTCTTTCCTTCCTAAGTTCCCACGCCCTAAGTAATTGCTCCAAACACCCTTTATTCCTAACACGTGACAGATCACTAAGCAGAGTATACCCCAAAATCAGTCTCAACACACAAAGCAAGAAGCCACTGGTGATTTATTATCACTGACCAGGGAGATGAAAGTTATTTACTCCTGATTTTCATGTTGGCCCAAATTAGTGACATGACAACTGAGAAATGCGTTGTGAGTAGGGCACAGATTCACCTGCCTGCAATCTCAGCACTCTTGTGTTATGAGAACGGATTGTAATTTAGTTAGAGAGCTCTGTATGAAGCATGTAACTGCTTGTAGTTTTCTTCGCATTTCAAAACATTTTGCAGTGAAGATATTACTAAAATGTTCAAGAGTATGAGCTGCATAATAAGGTCAGCTGAACCTGTTTTGTGTGTCTTTAACACAAACCCTGTACTTAGTAGATGCTTCCTAAGGATTTCATGATGGAATTATAGAGGGAAAGGCCTTCCAGAAACACTATCATCTAAGAAATCACTGATATCCAGGTGCACAGAGGAGTTAATTTGCTTGTGATGAATTAGAAGATGATACAAAACAAAAGAAAAGAATTAGCACCTAAGATATACTTTAGAGTATAATTAGAAGTTTAACAGAATAGGAAGATGCAGAGGTAAGCACTCTAGGTAGGAAAAGCAGCAAGAAATAACATGTGGAAGTCCACTAGCTTTTGAAAGAAAACATGAGTCAATATAGTGAAACATTTGGGGTACTGCTGTAAATCTGGAAGAGTAATAAACTAAAACTATGAAAGACTTCTATGCATATTAAGAAAACTGGGTTTAATCTTAAGTGAAAGAGAAGGTCTCTTTAGGCACAATTATAAGTGTGATATTTCTCCCTAAATTTTAACCAAAAAAATGTGTATAGCTATTTATTTGGGAATGTTTCTAGCAAAATTTATAACAATATTAAAAACTCTAACACAAATGACCATTAGATATGAAAAGAATTATAGTCCATACATAAAATTCAAACATTAAAAGTGATGAGGAAGATCTGTATTTATTGATCAAGAAAAATATCCATACTGTAAAAAGAGTAAAAAGAAGCTTACAAAATATGCAAAGCACAAGCTGCTTTGTTATTTTGTTTTAGTGATATATGCATAAAAATGAGTCTGGAAAGATATATGCCACTATGTTTGCAATGCTCATTTCAGCCAATGTGACTGTAATAAAAAGATTAGAAAAAATCCACTATATATATATATATATATGTATGTATGCTTACATACACATTGTATGTGTTTTATAATCAGAGAAGGTGTTTTATAATCAGAGAAGGCAATAATACTTTTTTTTAAAAAAATGAGTTAATTTTATTGACAAGCTTTTTCCAAACAAGCTTGTCTTCATCTTTCTCTTTGTCTGCTTCTCTTTCTGCCACAGTGGTTATGAGCTTGGAGAGCTGTCTCCATGGTCATCTTCACTCCAGCCAGGAACACTTCAGCTCAGTTGGCTTAAGTTTTCCTCGGCAGCTGAACAGCATTGAGAGAAGACTGGTGAGGAAGTGGTATACCAGATGCTGAATAGTAATCATGACTATGGAATCAAAGGTCCAGCTGAAATCTAGTAAGAGTACTGAATGGGGAAAAGAAGTCTCTGGAGCCAGGAGGCATTGTAAAGACACAGGGAAGAAAGTGAAGGGATATCGGAAAAGGGGCAAAATTGAGCTGAGCAGTCATGGTGGGAAAGAGGCCTTCACAACCCCAAAGGGGTGTTGCACAGAAGCAATAACTGTAGACTTCTGTTTGTCAGAGAATGCTACACGTCAGCTCTGTTGAGACCAATTAGAGTCCATGCAAGGACAAACGTAAAGTTAGCCTGTAAACTGGGTACATATACAAGAAAACGGAACTGGACAGATCTTGTGACACAACTAAATTAAGAACTGTGGGAAAATGAAAGATAAAAATACATACTTTTCAAATTTAAATGTGTGAATAACTGGGGAAAGTGAATTCATGCAATTCCCACCAAGAAAGAGGCAGCAAAGAAAGCAAAATATTTAGGGAGTTTGTACATACTTCCAATTTAAATTTTAAACACGTAAATAAGTATAACACTGTCCTGTTATTATAACGGTTAATGATTTGTACAATAAAAAGTCATAGAGTTATTAATACATCTTCAGTTGGGATAATAGTGTTGGGAACATAGTATATATATAATAAATTTTAATTAATGAACTTTATAAAGAAATTATGTAATTAGTTTACATAAATAATAAATCAGAGAACTCAGAAATAATGATTCTAGCAAAATATATTAAACTTAATAACCTAGACACAAAGTGTGAATAATTCAGAAGATATTTATGTTTGAAGGTGAAGAATCATGAAGGGCCCTTTTACTTTTAGAATTTTATGATGCTGGGTACAATGAAGTCTGACTTGGAAATCGAGCATTGGAATCCTGAATTACCACTTAACACTATGACCCTGAATGAATAAATTACACGACTTGTTGATGCTGACAGTTTCAGTTACTTTATCCTTAAAAATGAAGATACCAACATGACCCACAACTACCCACAAGACCATCTGAGAATCCAAACAAGTCGCATATAAAATTCTAAAGCAGGGTTATACGTAATAGAAGAGAATTTAAGGAATGGTGATCAATATACCTCCTTCCTTTTATTTGGCTCAATAAAGGTCTTGAGAATTGAGTAGTGAATAGAAGTAATTGAGTGGTTGCATTATATAGAGCTCATTGAAAACATTGTCTCTTTACTGCAGAGTATAAACAGTGCCCTAATTTTATGGATAAGAAACTGGTCCTCAGACAGGTGCAGTATCTTGCTCATGGTCACATTTCAGGATCTGGTGAAGTCCTTTAATTAGCTTTAAACTGTATCGTGACCTCATTCTAACTAAGTAGATTCTCAAACACCCAGTTTCCACTGGGGTTACAAGTCCAAACTACTGAGCAGGAAACTTCAACCTATCTTTTTAAGAGGTTACAACTTAATCCATGAAAAATGTTCATCTTCAGAAATCCATTTTGTTGAAAATGAAACAAATGAATCACAAAACAGAATTGCAAGAAAAGAAAAATTTTAGAGTGCTATACTTCTGTCAGTACCCATCATTCAGCACAAGTAAATATTTAACATTTATAATGGCAAAGTTAAGAAGAAAATTAAACATATAAGTGGCAGCCACAGCAGTGCCTAACTGTATTCACTCTGAATACTTTTTGGTAAAAAAAGTATTCAAATTTTTAAAAAGGTAAAATTACTGGGTTTTTAATTTTTTTAATTCAAATCAGCAGTTTAATTACCATGAAAATGAGGATTTAACCATATATATATATATATATATATATATATATATATATATATATACATAGCATTCAAATCATCCCAAATATTACTTTCCAGAGAACTGAAATCTGGAGGAAAGAAACAGTCTCATTTTGTCATCAACTTCTCCTGATTTCAGTGAAGCACAGAAGCACCTACGTACAGGAAGGCAAATGGTACGAGAAGGCTTGTCATTACCCAGCAGCAAGGATTGTGTTATTGCATCTGACCCTGAGTTCTGCATGGTCACCCACCTCTACATCCAGGGCCCAGGGTATAATTCATCATAAATGAAAATGATCTTGGTAAAGGTGGGGGAGGAGTCAGTGGTCATGACTAGAGCTGGGATTTATGGCATTATAATAAGTTAATTAACTGCTGCACTTGCTGCATTTTAAAGAATGAGGATAGCATCTAAACGCACATGCTTATTAGGAAAGATATCTTAAGGCATACCAAGTGCTTGTTAGGGAAGGTGTCTTAAGATGAATTAAAATACAGAGTTTTATGAGGTCTAGGCCTACACATTAATCATAAGAACTAGAATATTATAGGCTAATGGAGCCATAAAGGTCTGATTGGGTTACATTTGTGGGCATATGCTGAAATTTTTAGTTCAGAAATATCCAGGCAATACTAATAAGGATAAGTTAATTCCATCCCAAAATAACCAGCACACCTGGTATTTGGAAAGATTCTGAAATAGTGAATAGCAGGTTAATAAATTTTTAAAAATCTTGATGAGTTGTTTTGATCTGTTTCCATATAGTCATATAAAATTACTGCAAAAAATTGTCCAAAATTATTTTATTCTTTGAAAAAAAACTCAAATATACACAGAAAATGCAGAGTGAAAATATTCAGAGACTATATGTGAGTGAAAAATCTAACCAAGAGAAAAGGATAAAAAATTCACAGATTTTTTTTTAAATGAGAAAAAAGAAATACAAATAAAGAAGATTTAGAGTTCAACATGGTTGAGTGCTAATGAATTTCTAAACAATGGATTAAAAACTAAAATAAATTGAAAAACTTTTCCAAAAGTCAAACCCCAGTCCTGAGGAAGGGAATTCAGTGTGATGATATATTTCCTAGTAAATGCTCTCAAATTCTTTCAAACTTTCAGAAACACATCCTTCCCAACTTATAGGACCTACTTCAGAAAAGAGAAAAGGATTAAAAGAAATCCAAGTAATTCTAAAAATCCTAATTTTTATTCATTTAACACACTAAAAACTAAAATATAGTTGAAATATCAATTAATAAATGTATAAATACTTAAAATGTCAACAACTCATTAATACAGTAAAAGTTAATTTTTGCTCTTCTCAAAAAATATTTAACAATCCAAAAAGGGTTTAAATTACAAAGCCTAGTAATATATGTCATTCATAGATTAAATGCTAATAAAATAAATTTAAAAACCAATAAACTCAATAGTAGTATGTTTTTTACCTAAAAGATACTTAATTCACACTGAATCTGCGCCAGGGTTGGAGCTTACTGGCCTCCAGGCCCATGCCAGAAGAGCGCCCAGGGACTGAGCTTAGCAGCGGGCGGCTCAGGAAACAGCGAATGAGGCACCGAGTCTGCGTCACCGAATCTGCGCCGGGATTAGAGCTTACTGGCTTCCAGGCCCACACCAGAAGAGCACCCAGGGACTGAGGTTAGCAGGTCAGAGTCTGATTTTCTCCACAGTAACTGCAGAAGCACATCCAGTCACCTTGTATTGGTGAGTAGGTGGGCCTGTTGGAACATCAGCCCCTACCATTGCAGCTGCACAAGGCCTACAGCCTACTGGCCTCCAGGCGGACTACACAAGTGAGCGCAGAGACTCTGTACTGTTGAGCAAGCGGGCCCATTGGAACCTCAGGCAGCACCATTGTAGCAGTTCAGGAGCCGAGCCTTCCTGCCTTTAAAGCTGACAGGAGAAGGTGTTCTGACCATTGATTGAATGCCTCATATGCTGTGCCAGAACTAGGGGTTTTTCTTTAGGTCCCAATACAGACTGCAAAGAACAACCCGGGAAACACTGCTATTTTAAGGTTCCTAACTATTAGGAGGAAAGTGACTTGCAACAAACAGCACCAGAAAACAGGGCAGGTCAGAAATGAGGAAACACTCAAAGCCTCAGATACAAAGATCCTCACCTCAAGGTAACACAGGGGGAAGGGAAATAGAGAAGTTTGAAGCCCAGTCTCCAGGGTCCTTGCAAATGGTAACCAAAGCAGATCTAGTAAAATGGAAATCAGAACTGATCTCTGAGATGAAAGCAGAGATAGTGGACAGTCAACATGATGATTAATAACGCTAAAGAGGAAATCATGGAGTTGACAGAATGCAAGATAGCAAAAGCAATGGAACCATTTCAACACCTACAAACAGAAGTTCAGGAAAATAAGAAAGAAAATGAAAGTTTGTGCAATAGAATGAATTTGGCAGAAGACCGAATTTAAGACCTAGAAGACAGGATCTCAACCAATGAACTGGAAAGGCAAAATCTATGGAAAAAAGCAAGCGATAATGAAAAGGCAATCCAACAGCTCCTAGATGATTCAAAGAAGGATAACATAAGATTGATTGGAGTCACTGAGGAAGCAGAGGACAATGCTAAAGACATCAAAAAGCTATCCACACAGATAATGGCAGAAAACTTCACAGAAAAAGGTAAATAATTAGACATACAAATATATGAAGCATACAGAATGCCACATGCCCGTGACATAAAAAAATCTACACCTAGACATATAATCATACAAGTCCCAGATATACAAAAAAAAAAGAATGAAATACTGAAAGCAGCCAGAGAAAAGAAAATAGTTACATTCCAAGGGAAGCCCATGAGGATCACATCGGACTTTTCAACTGAAACACTCAATGCAAGAAGAGCCTGGAGTGAAATCTTCCAAGCCCTAAAGGAAAACAACTTCCAACCAAGACTAATGTATCCTCCAAAACTATTCTTCAAAATTGATGGGGAAATAAGATACTTTTATGACAGAGAACACCTGAAAAATTTCACAAATACAAAACCTGTGCTCCAAAACATTTTAAAGAAAATCTTGGAGAAAAATAAGGAAAGTTACAAATCCATGAGACCTAACCGAGTCAACCCATGGGACCAAACAAGAAACTTATGGGAAAAGGGCAAAAGTACAATAACACAGTGAATAACAGGAAAACATGGCAGCACTAAATTTACCTATATCAGTCATAACGATTAATGTCAATGGACTCAACGCACCAATTAAGAGATGCAGACTGGCAGAGTGGATCAAAAAATAAGATCCTACAATCTGCTGCATACAAGAAACATGCTTAATTCAGAAAGAAACCCATGGACTAAAAGTAAAGGAATGGAAAACAATACTCCATGCGACTGGAAACAGCAAGAAATCAGGAGTAGTGATTTTATTTGCAGACAAAATAGACTTCAAGTCAAAGCTGATAAAGAGAGATAAAGATGGACACTATCTTTTAGTTCAGGGAAAAATCCAAGAGACAGAAATCACAGTCTTAAATATCTATGCTCCAAATTCTAATGCACCCAACTATATAAAACAAATATTAACGGACTTGAAAAACCAGATAAACTCCAATACAATAATAGTAGGGGACCTCAATACCCCACTGTCACAAAGAGACAGATCAACTGGACAAAACGTCACTAAGGAAATCCTTCAGCTCAACCAGACTCTTCAGCAAATGGACTTCATAGATGCCTACAGAGTATTTCACCCCACAAAGTCAGAATATACATTCTTCTCAGCTGCTCATGAATCATTCTCCAAAATAGACCATGTGCTCATTCATAGAACAGGTTTAAGCAAATATAAATGGACTGAAGTTATCCCTTCTATATTGTTGGACCATAGTGCCCTGAAATTGGAGCTGAATAACAAAAGAAAGCCCAGAATCCTCACAAGCACATGGAAACTGAAAAACACTCCGCTGATCAACCAATGGGTGACAGAAGAAATTAGAAAAGAAATTGAGCAGTTCTTACAACTAAACGATAACCCCAGTACAACATATAGAAATTTATGGGACACAATGAAAGCAATTCTACGAGGAAAATTCATAGCAATGAAAGCCTACATTCAGAAAACAGAGCAAGCTCAAATAAACAACTTAATGCTGAACCTCAAGTGACTAGAAAGAGAAAAGCAAAACAAACCCAAAGCTCACAATAAGCAAGAAATTATAAAGATCAGGGTAGAAACTAATGCAATAGAAGCCAAGAGAATGGTTCAAAAAAATCAATGAACCAAAAAGTTGGTTCTTTCAGAGGATAAACAAAATTGATAGACCCTTACCCAACCTCATTAAACAAAGGAAGGAAAAGGTTCATATCTATGCTATTAGGAATGAGAACGGAGAAATTACTACTGACCCAGAGGAAGTCCAGAGGATAATAAACACCTACTTTGAAAATTCATACTTCAATAAAATGAAAAATATAGAAGAAATGAATAGCTTTCTAGACACATATGAACTTCCACAGCTGAATAAAGAAGATATAGAAATGTTAAATACCCCAATAACAATCTGTGAAATTGAAAATGTAATTAAAAACTTGCCAACAAAGAAAAGTCCTGGACCTGATGGTTTTACTTCTGAATTCTATAAAACTTTTAAAGATGAGTTAGTGCCTCTACTTCTGAAACTGTTCAATGAAATGGAAAGGGAAGCAGTACTCCCAAACTCATTCCTGGAAGCAACCATTACCCTGATTCCAAAAGCAGAGAAAGACCCAAACAAAAATGAAAACTACAGGCCAATATCTCTAATGAATATCAATGCCAAATCCTCAATCAGATCCTGGCAAACAGAATGCAGAGAATTATAAAAAGATTATACACCCTGACCAAGTTGGATTCATCCCTGGAATGCAAGGATAGTTCAACATACGTAAATCAATCAATGTTATACACTATATTAACAGGCTTACGGACAAAAATCATATGGTCATCACAATTGATGCAGAAAAAGCATTTGACAAAATATAACACCCATTTATGTTCAAAACTCTACAGAAGATCGGAATAGATGGTCTGTATCTCAAACTAATAAAAGCTGTCTACGAGAAACCTTCAGCCAGTATCATACTAAATGGTCAAAAATTGAAACCTTTCACACTAAGATCAGGAACAAGACAAGGGTGTCCTCTCTCACCACTTCTGTTCAATATAGTTCTGGAAATATTAGCCATAGCAATTAGGCAAGAGAAAGAAATAAAAGGAATAAAGATT
>PVIR01012519.1:0-44477 GCA_004026965.1 Petromus typicus
AGGAACTTACTTTACCACAACCAGCTCCAGGTAAACTTTTGCTGGATATGCATATATGACCCAGAAACTCGAGTTAGGGAGCTGTAGTGACAACCAGTTTTATACCATTCCTAATGTCAGAGACACCTTTAGCAGGTTGTCTCTCCTCTTCAGAGACCTTGACTTGGGCAGAAGAGGAGATGTGCTCTTATCCATAGATTCTTTCAGTGAAACTTGGCTATTCTTGGAGAAAAGAAAAACAGAATTGTCTTCAGCAAGGTGCTCTAGCCCCTTTAGTATTCTAGCAGGAGCACATCCTAAGGTATCTGAAAGGGAAGGTAGTTAATATGAAGTGTAGACTATAAAATGCACAATTTATTTCTATATATTCATTTGCATCTGGTGCACACACAGCTGTTAAATATATTCCCAAAGAAAGAAACATTATCCATTTCCATCATTTTTGAATTATAGAAATATTTAGTAAAACTGAAAATACGGCAAGCTTTTATAGGCCCTTATACTGATTGAAAGGCCCTGACAACTTCTCATAGTTCACAGTCATGGGAAACAGATGTGCAGATATCCTTCAGAGAGCAGAGATGTGAGAACATCGTGGGGACCCAAGGGAGATGCTTTCTGTGAGATTTCAGAAGGCTCTGAGACCAAGGAAGCAGCATAAGAAATGAAGGAGTAGTCTTTCAGCTGAAGCCAAATTACCCATAGGCCCCAGTAAGGGGTAGACAGCACTGACAGCACGTTTTAGACCTTCAAACTCTGCAGATGTGGCAAACCCCGTGTTAGCAAAACGTCTTCCCTACCATAGCCAGAGCCGGGAGGCTTCCAGGATGAACGTTTCAGGAATGTGACTATTTTTTCAGAAAGCTTTCTGTACTATGTCACATTTATGAAAAGAAACACATTTTCCTAATTTGTTTTCTTTGTGAAAAAAATAAAGGCAAAATGACAAAAGGAGAGAACACATCCACATGGTAGAGCCAGAAGTGGGGCAGGGGAGGGCTGGGCCCACCACTGTCTAGCGGTGCAGACCCCAGGCACATTGTGACCGAATTTTCCTGAGTTGTAGATCTTCTCCTTACCTCACAGAGTTAACCTAGATAAACTTAAAAAATGTCCCATGAAACTTAAGGCAGTGAAGTTGGCATAAATGGGAATTCATAAATGGAGCTAGAGGTATTCACAAATGGGAATGTTTCTGGTCGTAATTTAAATGTAATTTGGAAAAGAGCTTCTCCTAAAATCAAATTTACAATGCAAAAGACAGACAGAAAATGTACAGTAGATTCGCCAGGCCCCAGTCAGAAAGCATGCAGAATATACAATAAAAATGATAGGATCCCATAATCTCTACCTTTACCTTTTCTTGAAACCTCAGTAAACAATAGTGAAGGGATTTGTTAAGGTGTATGCCCCCCACCAAAAAAAAGGAAGAAAAGAGAAGAGATAACAGTAATAAAATTTTGGAAGTTGAAAAGAAGGGAAAGAGTGGTAGAAGATTTAAAAGAAAGTAAGCAGTAATAGATAAGAGGGAGACCTGGGGATCAACATAACCAACAGTCCAGAGTTGTCTCAATCCTCAGAAGCTGATGACATATTAAAATTCTGGATATAGGTGAGACATACTGAAAATGTGGTGTTGTTCTTTGCACAACTGTTAAAAAAAAACACAGCCCGTTTTCCCACTATACTCAGCCTGGAGACTGGCCTTTTCCCATCCCAAGCAAAGACTGGAGGGCCCTGGGGAGGGAGATTTGGCACAGTGAGGACGAAATGAATGTATGTGCACTAGATAGTAAGGTCTCCTTCACTGGCCTCCAAGACTCCTCAGGAAGGCAAGATTTCACCCCTCTGCAGAAATCAGGAAGAGTGTTTTGATAGGAGTCTCAGCAGTCTGCACTGTGATACATACAGGCATTAGTTTTAGAGGTTCTGTAACCCATGACCAAACATACTCATTTCACCAATATTTACTGAAGGCTTATGACATGCCAGGTGTGCTTCTCAGTATGAGATTCAGCAGAAAAGAGTAGAAAGGAAATCATTGCCTTTGTGGAGCCTATGCTCAAGAGGAATGAGATCCATCAATGGCAGTCCTTTCAGAGATGAGCGTCCAAACTGCAATCCTCAATCCACTTACTTATCACAAATTACCTACACTTCAAATAAACGTGAATCATGAGGTTTTTGTTTAGAAGAAAATAATTCATGCATCAGCATATTTTATCTTAAAGGTAAAACAAATAATAAATGTGTCATAGGTTCACCATCCCTGAGATAGACCATTAAATAAAGAACTGAATAAATAAAATATAGGGTAAGGCAGATGGTGATAATTACAGAGAAACATAACTTAGTGAAGGGGAGAGTAAGTATCCAGAGTAGGGAGAGAACTGAACATTTAAATAAGATGATCGGAAGAGTGTTCATTAGAAAGTTATTTAAGAGGTAGGAGTGAGTCACCGAGCTCACTATGAGAAGGGTGGCCTGACAGAGGGGCAACCTGAGACACCGGGGCCCACCTGGACTGTGAGATGGAGTCCAATGTGCTGACAGGATCTTACAAGTGGGAAGAGATGAGATAATCAGCAGAGAGGTGTGAAGATGATAGCAGAAATGTCAAGAAGGAGTAGAAGCCACAGAAGACTGGCAGCTTAGTCAAAAGACAGGAAAGGGCAAAATACTCCAAACAATCTCCCATCTCGGTTTTCCTTCAGAACATAGCTTTTCTAACACCTTGACTTTATGATTTCTTACCCCCTAGGATAGTAATGTAATACATGTATATTGTATGAAGCCATTAAATTTGTAGTAATTAATTGCAGAAGCCATAAGAAACTAACACAAGAGGGAAGGGAGAGGCTTCAGTATAGCTTTTTGTGTGATAAAGAGGAGAACTTCTAAAAATGGACTTACTTTTAAAGCAAGTATCACACTCTTTGAAAGTGTAATTTATTGTTTTGAACAATAAAAAAATTTAAAACGTTATTCAATGTGAAGAAATTTAAACTCTTGCCCAAAAGTTTCAAATTTATTTGACTTTAATACAAAAGAATATGTTCCCATAAATGTTATCTTGATATAATTGGATAATTTAAACATTTATTAATCTATGTTTATTCTCTAAATGTTTCCCCTTATTTCTTGGAGGTAGTCAGGATGATATGAGTTTTTCTGTGACAGTTTTTCACACAGCAGAGAGTACTCAAGGCCAGTGTTGAGTGGTCAAGGGAGGTAGCATCTAGAGATGGAGGAAAGGGCAAGGAGAGGGGAGAAATACAAATATAAATAGTCCCTGCAAAGGGAAGAGGGAGAACTGTGGGTTTCACAGGCCAAGTCTATTTCCTAGCAATACCTCAAAATAAAGCAAGACCTATTAACATGGTGACTGATAAGAAATGTAAGACTGAGGTATTACTATAGTTTGAATGTGTCCCCCAATATTCATGTATTAGAAATTACGATTGTGTTATGATTTAGATTGAAACTGTCTCCCAAATGTCTCATTTCCAGAGGGCCCCTGATGAGAAGGGGTGGGACACTGAGGAAGAGACTGGACAGGTGTATGTATTCTCATCTACAGCTGCTCCTTTCTCTCTCTGTTTCCTGGCTACCATTCAGGTAGACAGCTTTCTTCCACCATGTCATCTATCAACCAATTTTGGCCTTGGAACCAGTAGATCATGAACTGAACCCAGTGAAACTGTGGTCCAAAATAAAACTCTCTACTTTTAAGTTGTGGGGATCAGATATTTTGTTCCAGGAATGAGGATATGTCATAAATTTTCTATAAGAATGGGATTGTTCCTTCTCCACTGTTGGTGGGACTGTAGACTCGTACAATCCCTGTGGAGATCAGTTTGGAGATTCCTCAAAAAGCTAGGATTGGAGGTCCCATTTGACCCAGCCATTGCCCTGCTAGGTATATACACAAAAGAATTAAAAGACTCATGTCACAGTGACATATGTGCACCCATGTTTATAGCAGCTCAGTTTGTGATTGCTGCATCTTGGAAACAACCCAAGTGTCCATCAACTGGAGACTGGATAAAAAAGCTGTGGTTCTTCTACAGAATGGAGTATTACTCTGCCATAAAAAGATAAGTTTGAATCATTTCTACTTAAATGGACATACCTTGAGGATATCCTCATAAGTGAAATAAATAGGGTACAGATAGGTACATATTGCATCTTTTCTCTGGTATGAGAAAATAAAGATGTAAATGAGTCCTAGAATTGTATGTTGTATATTGTGAAATAGAAAATGCTCAAAGTAAAATAGGGTGAAGGGGGAAAAATCATGAGATTATAACAAAAAAGTAAGGAAACAAATTTTATGTATATAGGGGGGTGGTAGGGTGGGTAGGACTATGGGAAAAATGAGAATTAAGTTGTGTCTTATACTGGTACAAATCCCCATTATGGAGTGCAATCATGATGCGTATATGTAATGTACCAATAAAGATTTCAATAAATTTAAAAAAAAAAAAACAAAAAGAATGGGGTTGTTGCTATATCCGTACTTGACCATGTGATTTAGAAGCCTTTGGAAATGGTTGTAGGAAGAGTTTCAAAAAAATATGAAGATATAAGATTTTTTAAAAAAAGCCTTAGAACGTTGTAAACTGCTTGATGAGTGATACTGGTTAAAGGTCAGAAAACTAGAGGGCTGATACGAATGTGGACAGCAAGGGCCAGGCTCATGAGATTTTATTGAAAATACATACTTCATTGGCATTTGCACTACAGTGATCTTCCGGCTCAAAGTTTGTGGATATTTTGTTAATGCTGTGAACTTTGCAGAAGACTAAGATTAAGGGTGATTGGTATACTGATTATTCTAATATAGAAAATTTCAAGGCAGCATGGGGACTGCTGGCTGATATTAGCTAGATTTATAGTGAAAATGAGGAATAAAAAGCAGAACCATATAATACGAAGCTCAGACAGAAAGGAAATATCTGTAGAGCTGTATCAAAGGAGAGTGTTTGCTGAAAAGATTAATATTAAAAAGAAGTCAAATAATTTACGTTAAGAGAGTAGGAAAGATGGGTCAAAGCAATTTCAGAAATTGGCCACACCCCATCCTCATGGCCTCAGGGGTGAAAAAAGTATAACTCTTTCATTTTAAGCTCAGAAAAACCTTGTTCCCCTTGCTGAAGGGACACCTAGAAATTTATTCCCTAGGATTAATTTCACCATGCCTAAACATCCAGGCTTTTGCAGGCTCATCTAGGCCACTGGAGTCTTGATCCAAGGGTCCTGGCTATTGCCAAGCTGGTGGCAGGCTAAGACATCATCTCCATGGTGCGGTGTTTATTTTCAGTCATGCAGATGAAAGGGTTAGGAGGCTGTGGGTACTTCCATCTAGATTCCAGAAAAATGTTGAAAGGTTAAATGAAAATATGTGACAGGATCAGATTGCCTGCCAGGTCCCTTGACATGCTGATGCATGAAGCTGTGATAGTGAAAACAAAGGTGTGGTGGAGATCTCGAGAAGCTGGAGATGTCAGGAACCTGAATACTCTGTAGAGGATAACCACAGGCAGCAAGTAGAGCCATCACATGAGAAAGGCTGTGTAGGCTGCAACTAGGAAGACCATAGGGGTAGGGCTCTCCAACCTCTCGAAGGCTCACCATTACCTACCTTGTGCACTCAACCTGGAGCTGTGATGTTAAACATTTTTCTTGCTGGATTTTGGTCTTGCTTTGATTTGATTCTACTCCTTCTCCTTATTCCTTACTTTTGGAACAGGAATATTTACTCTGTATCCTTGTATGTTACAAGTATTTAAGTTTTGGAATTTTACAGGGCTCACAGTAAGAGTTTGCTCTGAGGTTCGGAGGAAGACTCTGACTACTGGAACTGTTAGGATTTTGGAAACTCTTAGAGATGGACTAAATCCATTTTGCATAACGAGATGAGCATGAAATCTGGGGGGGGGGGTAGGGATGGAATGCTGTGGTTTAGATCTAAAGTGTTACCCCAAAGTCTCATGTATTTGGAAGCTGTCCAGATTGTGGGAATGCTAGTTTCATCAGGAGATTCATCCGTTAGTGAATTCAGTAGTTGAGTGTACTGTTAAGAGTAGAGACAGGCTTGGGGTGGGGGGATAACCTGGAAGAGGACATCATTGTCTTTGATTCCTTGCCTTTGTCTCCATTTCCTGGCTCCCAGGTTGTGAGCAGTTTTCTTTAGCCCATCGTCTTCTCTGTTGCTGCACTGGAGCAGCTGACCATGTACTGAACTCACTGAAGTTGTGAACTAATGTAACCTTATCCCCTTTGAGTTGTGGGGTTGGGTGTTGTTTTCAGGAACAAGAAAGTTGATTAAGACAGATTGGATGAAAATATTATATGAGGGGCCTCATGATGACATTAGTGGTTTACAACTCTCACCAGACACTGAGCAGATGCTGGCTCTGTGCTCTTAGACTCAAAGACCTCCAGCTCCAAGAGCTAAATAAACCTCCATTCATTATAAATTATTCAGTGGGTGGCATTTAGTTATAGCGAGAAAAAATGGAATAAAAAAGTTATCTTCTTTCCCCTACTCTGACCAACATGCTAGGTTTGCTTACTATAATCTTCAGGAAAAATAATTAAATAAATGGCTTTGATACTTCTGGTTGCTTGATGGAATTCATCAAGATTGTGTCTCACCTGATGGGAGGCGGAGGGCAGAGCTACAGCCAAAAGGAGTAGCTGCCCTAGCGGGGCAAGGAGAGCATCTTCTTTGAAACAGAGGAAGGGCTGCGCACAGGTGAAGCACGTGTGGGTAGTCCTTTCCACCCAAAGGACAGCACTGGGAGTTAGATATTCAGTGTTTTTAGAGGATACAGAGGACCTCTGGGAGACTTACCACAAACCAGGGAGCAGACTTGGGAAGAAACGTCTCAGATCACTCAGAGTAGTAACTATTGAAAGTTAGAAGAGGACTGTTTCTCATTCCTGCCTCCAGTACGAATAGCAAAAGGTCAAACCCAGGCCCTTTGCTCACATTTGGAGATGCATAAAAACCACTGGGACTCTTAAACTTTCAAGGAAGAGGACTTTTTAGCCTCTACTACAACCCTTTCTCACTTAGAAGAGGATACACCAATCGGACTTGACCCCTAAGCACTTGTGGCATTGTGTGCTTGCTGTGGTGGTGATAGTTGTGGCTGAGTCAGCTAGTGGGATGACACTGATTGGATCCTTAATCTCCATGAACCTCATTTCCCTATCTCTGCCAGTGCTGCTGACACATAAGCTTTCAGAACTGCAAAATATGAACCAAGTTGAAAATTTCTCTTCTGCCCTTCTTCTCCAGTCGAGACTGTTCCCCTACTAAAGCAAAACCAAGCCAAAGCCACAAATAGCAGCAACTACTCAAACTAAAAGGAAGAAGAAAGAAGTGTCTTTTACAATGTGTGGTCATCCTGGCAGTATCATAAAATAAAGGATAATAAATCATAGAAGTATTTAGAAAAAAATGAGGTCCTATTATTTTTCCCCCATGTGTTATAAATCTAGTGTACTGCAACACTTGTGATGCTTTGTGAAGATCCAGTATGGATACATAGACCAGTTGAACTATTTCGTAGGACCCGGTCTTGCATGGAATATGAAAAAGTTCCTTCCAGTGACAAAAATCCAAATTTATAGCTTAGTAAAAACAATTAGCTTTGGGTAGAAAATGTGATCTCTTTGTAGAACCTCTGCTTTTGGTTTCTAGAATTACATTGCTGCATATTGCTGCTCCCACTGCCCTGAGACAATAGTTTCAACTGACAAGTTAAAGTCGCTCATGGAAGCAGGACGCTCAGGGTGTCAGCAAAACTTCAAAGGTTGCTAAAACAAATCTCAAGCTTAAATTAAGAGTTACCCAAAATGTTGAATTGTGTGGGTGCTATGTAACATTCAGTGAAGAAATATGTCTTAATTTTTTTTATTTTTTTGGCCACAGCTGGATGCTAAAACCATGTATATGATGGAATCTGAATTATTTTATATCTGAGTTCATTTCTTCAGGGATTTAATCACCACAACCACCATCACCTGAGCCACCAACCCTTGGTTTCATCTCTTGCTATGAGATGAGACCTGATACCTGCTGGCCCATTATCTTTGGATCTACCTCCCTTTCTGGTCTTGCTGTCCCTAGATGGCTGTTCCAGGGCTACTTAGAGCTCTGTAGAGCTGTAAGACTCAAGTCCTTCCCATTGTAGTGGTGCTATCTATAGGGATGTGACTTTCTGGACTCTGGAGTTTGAGAAGCTGGAGATGATCTACACATGAGAAAAACTTCTCCCTGGGGAACTGGAAGAAGAAATTTGCTTAATTATAGAGCAGCTCATTCTCCAGGGCCACTGTCTTAGATAAGATATACATAATTGCAGCTCGGCATCAATGATAAACTCCTTAATTATGTGAACCATGTATCACTTATTTACCCATAAATGAATATTCAAGCAACTCAAGAGAAAGATGATCAAGAACAAGATTTTAATCAATATTTTTGAAAAATAAAAACAAATGCCAGAACTCACTGATAAATATCAAAATTATGAAGACAGATCCAATTGACATTATTCTTCCTACCCGCAGCTCCGGCATGGCTGGGATAGCACTGTTACTGATCCTATTTGATACCTCCTTGTGCACAAAATGTGTGCTTTTCCCCTCCAACACCAAATACTGTTCTTGTCCTCTAACACAAATTTAAAGTCCAACAATGTAGCTCAGTTCTGAGGGTAACTCTTGGAGAGTTTGCAACCTACCTTCTCAAGGTAGGTTGGCACCTCCATGAATTCACTAATGTGAAAGATCTCTCAACTCTATCAGTCATGTAGGCATGATTGATCATATTGGCCATGTATGATTAAATTCACCTCTGCCTCAAGTCTGGTGAGAAGACTCTAATCATAGAGTTATTTCCTTTGGTGATGCCTACACACCACCCTGAAACTGTTCAGGGGCCCACCTCAGTAAGGTGGTTGAAAGAGATTCATTCTGAGTGACAAAGTCTGCTTTGATCACTTTGGAATTCCCAAGTGTTTTAGGAGCTCTGTCCTAAGAATTAGGGACAAAAATGAAAGATGTATTACTTGTTATGCTATACTTTTATTTAAAAATTTGATTTTTTTAATCTCAGACTTCTTCCCATTAATGTTGATTTTAGAAAATGATGCAAGCCAGGTGCAGTTGCATGAACCTCTAATCCCAGCAGTCTGGAGGGTCAAGACAGGAGGGTCTGAAGTTTGAGCCCAGTTTGAGTGAGTTGTCGACTGAGTGACACTTGGTTCCTGTAAAGTGGATTTCTCTAGGTTCCTTGTGAGTAAATAACCTAGGAAGAGAAGGGCTGAGATCTGTCCTCAGGAAGAGCTGAGTGAAGCTGCCATCTTCGGTGCTACTTCATAGTTCTCACTGGGAAAGGAGCCCGCAATCAGTGCTGTATTCCATTCCAGTGCTATAGTCAATCCATTCTTACTGAAACTAAATGCACTGTGAAACTCTGAAATACAGATAAAGTCTATCAGGTATTTGAAAGGACTTGTTTTTCTCTTTTATTTCTAGAGAATGTTTTTGTTCACTGGCAGGTTTAAATTCAGGTTCTGGCAAAATGGCTGCATGGATTTTTTTCTGAATGGAAGGAAAGCAATTTTTTCACTGAATTTGGAAAGCACATATCTAATATCAATACCAATTGGCAGAAGTGAAGCCAAACTTTCTTTTTTACTTTACAACTGTGATTCAAAATGTGTTTCTGAAAAGGCAATAAGGGCCAAGGAGTTAGCTCAGTGGTTCTGGCACCTGTCTTGCAAGCACAAGGGCCCGGGTTCAATTCCCCAGTAACCACATACAATACTGGGTGTGGAGACTCATGCCCAGCAGCAACCAGTACCACATACCACAGTGCCGGTTGTGGTGGCTCACGCCTGTAATCCCAGCACTAGGGAGGCAGAGGCAGGAGGATTGCTGTGATGTGAGTTAGAGGCTGAGCTCAGGGCCAGCCTGAACCACAAAAGTGAGAACCTGTCTCAAAAAAACCTTAAAAAAAAAGAAAGGCAATAAAAGTTAGTACTTTGGTGAATTGTCCAGTGTTTTGGTACTGTGCAGGGCTTTATATTAGCTGTTTACATCACAGATTCCAAGATGATGACCTCACAGCTGTTTTAACATAAAAAGAGGCCGAGGCATGTGAAAACAAACCACTTGCTGGCAGAAACCCACGGGCACGCTTTTAGGTACTATGACATGCTTGAATGCATGGGCAAACTCTCTCACTCATATATAATCTAGTTTTAGGAAAAGACAACTTTCTGTAGGCTGGGTTGAAGTATTTGAACCTACAAAGGGTGTTTGGTAAAAGGTTCGTACCATTCTCAACATTTCAGAAGATGGAGTTCAGTCACTGCTGTGGTTGGAAGGGCCCCAGTTGAATTGCCATTGTCATAGCATTCAGAGGTGGGACCTTCGAGAAATGAACTCACCACACTGGGAAGGAGCGAACGGTTTTGCAGAGGGAGTGGGCCAGTTCTCTGGGGAGTGGGTCTTGATGACAGGATAACCTGACTTCTGGTGTGTACTGTTTTGCCCTCTGCCATGCTGCCCTCTGTTGACCAAGAAAGTCCCTATCAGATGTGGCTCCTTGCCCTCAGAGTTCCCAGCCTCCAGAACCATGGCCAGATACCTTTGTTGACTTCCTCAGCCCGTGGCATTCTGCAGGAGCAGCCGAACATGGACTGAGACAGCCAAGGTGGTGAGAAGAGCAGGGTAGCATGCAGGGCTGCCAGCCCCAATGCGTGTGGCATGGGCTCTAAGTTAGCCCTTTCCTCTCTGTCTCAAATTTCCTATCAGTGAAACCAGTGTACAAAACTTTCCCCACCTGTCTCAACTTTCAGGCTTGATGATGTGTTTTGAGAAGGTGGCACCTGCCCAGGTATCTGCAGTGAATTCCTAGAAAGGCTATCACATGCAGATTGCGGATTAGCTCTTTGTCTCTGCTTTCTCCTGTAGGGAGGACAGCAAAAGAGTGGAGGGAAGCTATCTCTGTGCCTCTTCCTTGTCCAGAGTCTGCTCGGCTTACAACTTTTACATAGGTTGAGGAGCCAGGCTGGTAACAGTCTAATCTACTTAGCCACAAATAACTTTTCCACGTCCCAATTCCTTCATCTGCAAATTGGAACTAATATTTACATTGTAGCTGAAGGGGATTTAGTCAGGCCTAATGAAATCAGTTGTGTAGTGGGTTTGGCGCTTGCTCGATGGAAGGCATTATATAAATACACCGTCATTTTCATTAGGATTATTTTCATCATAATTTTATGCTAAACACAGCTGTGGCAACATATGTTTTAAAGATTTACATAAACATTCCTAAATCTGTGAAACCTGATTCACTTTTGCCCAATTTGGATAAATTTGCCATCGTTTTGAAAACTCTGCAGGCAGGCCTTCCAGTTCACAAGCTTCTCCCCCATGGCGAGGCTTCCACACTGACAAGCATAGTTTTCTTTTGTAAGTTCTTTAAACACAGGAAAATCATCCAAGGTGCTGGCTTGGTGACCTGGAGGTGGGGCTCCATCATAGGACTTGTGTGAGGACAAGATCACACACAAAAATAAAACCTGAGGTCATCCCAAGTCCTGCCTGGATCCCACACGAAAGCTTTATCCCTGGAGAAGCAGAACAAATCAAAGAGACTCAAGTCATTTATTTGTTTCTGTGTTTTCATTTGGATGTCAAATCATGGCTGTGCCTTTAGCAGTCAAAAATTTGGCAGCCAACCACTTGTGTTTGGGGCTGTAATAACTGTTTGCTTCACCTTTCTCCAGAATTAAGCATGTGGTGACCCAGCTGCACAGTTTAAATGACCTACAACACTGAATTGATTGTGCCTCAACTGGGTTAGCTGCGGCCAGCCACGGGCAGGGTTCACCAGCAGCAGGAACTCAAGCCTTCTTTGGATCCTCCCCCAACAGATTGTCATTAAGCCTCTGAATGACAAAACCACAGCTCCTACATTTCTTTTGCTGCCATCCAAGAAAAAAAAACTCAGAAAAATCAGGGGCCATCAGAAAAACACATATTTTGAATAAACTCAGTGTAGAGGGTGAGATTAACTCGATTTGCTGCCTTGACATTGACTTTATTTATCTTCACATAAACTTGTTCTTCCCTAGGACATTGTATAACCCACTGATTACTGGCTTTGCTTTGGTAACATCACATGTTATCTCCAATGGCCTCATGCCTGAACATTTTAGAACTATTTTTATTCAGTTTATTAGAAAAATAAATAGGGTATATGCCCTAGAGTACTTTGAAGAAGGAGAGTTTTCAATCTAGATAGTAACAGTTTGGAAGTATCTAGCACATGGTGATGATAGAGATGAGCAGATTTTGAAGTTTTTTTCATCTTAACTGAGGTTTCCTGGTGTCCTCTGGGAAGCGGGCATCTCTCAAAAGCATGTTTAGAAGGTAAAGGTGAAATAGCATTCCCAGGAAGCAAGAGAAAAGCAGCATCTTGCTTTTCTACATGAAGCAAATACTTTCTTTCTTTAAAAAACAACAACAACAAAGTTCACACCTTATAGAAACATTGCTTTATTATCTTATTCTGTGGGTTGGGGTACAGCCAGCAATGTCTAACTTAGCTAATTTTCTAGGTGAATTTGTTGACAGTTGTTCTCAGGACTGCATTGTGAAAATAGCATTAGTAAATGCCACTTGTTCTAAACAAATCACAACAAAAGTAGCAGGAAATCAGTGTTCTCCATGAGAGAGCAGCAGCTTCTTTGTTCTCAGAGAGTCACCTCCACCAGGCATTTGCTGTCCCACCCAAAGGCAAGTCCTGGAGACAGGAAATGAAAGGTATACCCAGGCTCTCAGGAAATACCTAAGCAAGCGGGGTCCTACAGTGCCCAGAAAGCTGACGAAGGGACAGCCACTGTAACTCTAGTCTTTGTGTGATGTAAAACCTATGGAACTGTGACAGATTGATTATTGCTACCCTCTCAATTTTCAGAGGGGTCTGTGTCTAAATTTCTGGAGCCTTTGAGTACATATTATGTTAAATGGTAGTAAGTTTAGGAATTTGAGTTGGGGACACTGTCCTGCATTCCTTCGGTGTTTCCAGGGTGATCACAGGAGGCAGGAGGGACTAGAAGCTTGGAAGACAACACCATGTTTGTCGTGATAGAAGGTGAAGGGTGAAGGGGTCAGGCGAGATGGAATAGAAACATCTTCTGGTAGCTCAGAAGAAAAACAGCTCATTATCCAGAAAGCCTGCAGCCCTGCTGAACATTTCTGACCTCTGATTGTGAGAACTGTAAAAACATAAATTTGATTTGCTTAATGCCACCACGTTTGTGATCAGTGCTAGTAGAAAACTATAGAGAGAATCCCCAAACTACCTTTACGCTCGGCGGTTCACTTAGAATGACTAAGAGAAACTTAGAATGACTAAGACAAAGTTAATTTACTCATGGTAGTACTCACTATGAAAGTACCTGGATTAAAATCAATCAAGGGAAAAGACATATGGGTATTCCCATCAGTCCTATTTCTTAGCCCAAACTGTTTGCTCAAATGCCTGGCCACACCTCAGGAATACAGTAGTACTCTTATAAGAGAGTATATTCGAAGGACTCAAATGTGCAGATACTGTATTTAGATAACTGTCACAAGGCTTATGGAGACAAAGATGCCTACCTCCTAGGGTTGATGTTATGAACAACATACTATGCTTAGAAATATTTCTAAACTACAAAGCATGCTGAAGTTGCTGATGATTTCAGACTGTTAATTCACAATGACAAATTAAAGGAGCAAACAAGTAGTAGAAATGATAAAAAGGCTTTCTATACCATCAGCGACATACAAGTCTTGAGGACCTCATGGAACTTCAGGCCTGTAGGTCTCCATCTGTAAAATGAAGCTACTGTTCTGTGTTGGTGCTTCTTCATGGAGACATTTTGAAAGCAACAGACCACAGCCATAGCTAGCCAGCTAGACAGGGTTCAACACCTAAACTCATAGAAAATGTGAGTTTCTTCATGCCAGTATATCCCACATGTAAATAGCACCAGAATAGGGGTGCAACTGCTGACTTAGACAATTAGCAAACTCCACCGTGCTCTCAGAAGCCTCTTCACTGTGTTTGGTTTGTCCTAAGAGGTGTGTCATAGAGAACATCAGCCTAAATCTCTTCCATCTAAATCATTTAACATACTACTTTTGGGCACTAGAGATTATGTTGAGTTCTACTACTGGAGTTTTGAATTTTTGTTTTATATTTTGTTTGTTCTCAGAAATGGTATATTTCTATGCATTTTCAGTTGTTTTATAACTTCTGTCCTATAGATTGTTTTCTAATTTTCATATGCATTGGCTGTCTCTACCGAGCTTATCTGTTGGTTGTTTTTGTCCTGGGTTATTTAACTTTGCTTGTCCTAATTATCTTTTAATGCAAACCTTTTAATAATTTATCAGCCTCAATTTAGAATTTTATCATCACCTCCTGTATTAATGTCATGTATTTCAGGCAAAGCCAAAAAAATTTAAAATGTTCATACTGGACAATTCATACTTCTGGAAATGTCCAATATTTCCATTGCTGTAGAAGTAAATTGCCATTTCAGATATTCAAAATATCTATTTCTATTTTATTTTGGGTGGGGATGTTAAGAAAATTCATTAAACATCAATTGCAAATTCTAAAGGCAGATTATGCATGCCTGCCATGAAGAAAATTGTGTCTATTATTCCAGACTCTCCCAGCTAAATATTCCCTGTGTTTCACTATGCAAAGACTGAACAGCTGTCTATCCTTCCTCTCATTTTCCCTCCAAAATCTTTCCATTTTCTGCTACTGATACCTTTTCTCCATATGCCATTTCTATCTGCTTCAGAATTGAGTGTATCACAGATGAAGGGCCAGTAAGAGAATGCATTAGTGTGAAGTAAAACCAAAGATGAAAATTCATTTAGTTGTTCAATTAGAAACCCAAGAGAACCTGGTTCTTTGTTAGGCCCTGAGCAAAAGAGCCAAGAACTTATAGGTGAACTAGATGAAATAGATTTCAATTCAAGGAACTTAGGCTTGGGTGAGAAGCTGCAAACAAACAAGTACAGTGTAGTAGAAAAATAAGAAAAAGTTAAACCCAAAGCTCATGCAAGGGAGTAAATAATATGAGTCAGAGCAGAAATTAATGCAATGGAGACTAAGAGAATTATGCAAAAAAATAACGAATCTAAGAGTTAGTTCTTTGAGAAAACAAAATGGACAAACCCGTGGCCAAACACACACCAAAAAATAAAGGAAATAAAAGGCTCAAATCCATGCAATTAGGAATGAAGAGGGTGAAATCACAACAGATCTAGCAGAGATCCAGAGGATAATAAAGACTTACTTTGAGAACCAGTACTTCAATGAGAAGGAAAACACAGAGGAAATGGACAAATTCCTAGACACATATGAATTACCAAAGTTGAGTGAAGAAGATATAAAAATTCTACACACCTCAATATTAATTGGTGAAAATGAAAATGTAACTAAAAACCAAAGTCCTGGTTCAAATGGCTTCCCTGCTGAATTCTATAAGAAATTTAGGAAGGAGCTAATGCCACTACTTCTTAAATTCTTTAATAAAAATGAAAAGGATGTATTACTCCCAAATTCATTCCTTGAAGCAACCATTACACTGATTCTAAAGCAGAGAAAGACCCAGCCAAGAAAGAGAACTGTAGGGTAATCTCTTTAATGAATGTAAATATAGAAATCCTCAAGAAGAAACTGGCAAAGAAAATACAGAGGATGATTAAGAAGATCATATATCCTGACCAAGTTGGATTTATCCTGGGAATGCAAGGATGGTTCAACATACGTGAATCAATAAATGTAATACATTATATTAACAGACTCAAGGAAAAAAACCCATGTTATCATCTCAATAGATGCAGAAATAGTGCTCCACAAAATCCAACACTGATTCATAATTAAAAGCCTACAAGAAATTGGAATAGATGGTTTGTATTTCAACCTGATAAAAGCTATTTATGAAAAACCAACAGCCAAGATCATACTAAACCACCAAAAACTGAACTCTTTCATGGTAAAATCAGGAACAGGACAAGGATATCCTCTATCACCAGTCCTGTCCAATATAGTTAAGGAAAGAGCCACAGAAATAAGATAAGAAAAAGGAATAAAAAGAATAAATATAGGAAAGAAAGAACTTAAACTGCCACTATTTGTTGATGATATGATACTCTATATAGAAGATCCCAAAAACTCATCCAAAGACTTCTGGGATTAATCACCAGATTCAGTAGAGTAGCTAGATATAAGATAAATACTAAAAAAAAATCAATATATTTTTTGTATACACAGTAAATAGACTCACTGAGAGAGAAATTTGGGAAACTACCTTTTACAATACTATCTAAAAAATGAAATATATAAGAATCACTCTAACAAAGAAAATTAAAGACTTCTATTCTGAAAACTACAGTACTCTGAAAAAGGAGATCAAAGAGGGTATCAGAAACTTGGAAGACATCCCTTGTACCTGGGGAGAAAAATAAATATCATCAAAATGGTCATACTGTTAAAAATGCTGTATAGATTCAATGTAATCTTAGTTGAAATCCCAATAGTATAGTTCACAGAAATAGAAAAAAAAATCCAAAAATTCATCTGGAACCAGAAGAGACCTAGAATAGCGAAAGCAATTCCAGGCAACAAGGGCATGGCAAGGAGTATCACAGTCCCCAGTTTGAAATGATACCACAAAGCCATTGTGATAAAAACAGCACGATACTGGCAAAGACCCAAGGATTATTGGAACAGTTTAGAAGATGTAGAAGCTACTGCAGACATACTAAGCCACCTCATTTTTGACAGAGGAGCCAAATATCCTCAATGGATGAAAGATAGCCATTTTAATAAATGATGGTGGAAAGGTTGGATTTCAACTTTAAAAGATTAAAACTAGACCTACATCTTTCACCATACACTAAACTGAAATTGAAGCAGATTAAAGATCTAAATATTAAAACAAGATTATTAAACTTCCTGGAAGATAGGTTAGGTAGAACCTTGGAGACACTGGCATAGGGAAAGACTTAATAAATAAAACCTCTGCAGTATGGGAACTAGCAGAAGGAGTAAAAACTGAGATCTGATCTCATTAAAAAGCTCTGCACAGCAAGAGAAACCACCAACAGAGCAAAAAGACAACTTACATTGGGGAAAAAATTTTACCAACTGTTTGTTAGACAAAGGTCTACTACATAGTAGACCTTACTATGTAGGTCTACCATAGTACTTACCATACTACCACATAGTAGACAGGTGGTAAAATTTTTTCCCCAATGTAGGTTGTCTTTTTGCTCTGTTAGTGGTTTCTCTTGCTGTGCAGAGCTTTTTAGAATATATAAAGAACTTAAAAATATCAGACTCTCCCAAATTTAAAGTCTCAGTTGAAAAATGAGCAACTGAAATTAACAGACACTTTCCAGCTGAAGAAGTAAAAGCAGCAAAGAAACATGAAAAAATGTTCAACATCGCTGGTCATTTGAGAGATGCAGATGAAAACTATACTGAAATTTCACCTCACTCCTGAAAAAGTGGTTGTTATCAAGAAATCAATGAATAACAAATGCAGGCAGGATGTGGGGAGAAAGGAACCCTTCTCCACTGTTGGGACTGTAGACTGGTGCAATCAGTGTGGAGATTCCTCGGAAAACCAGGCCTAGATGGTCCATTTGACCCAACTATTTTCCTTTTCAGTATTTTTCCAAAAGAACGTAAAACATCAGACCACAGTGATATATGCACATCCTTGATCGTAGCAGCACTATTTTTAAATAGCTAAATCTTGGAAAACAGCCCAAAGCACATTGACCAATGAATGGATAAAGAAGGTGTGGTTTCTTTATGTTTTTCTTGTCCATTTTGATACATCCCTACTGCTCTCTCTTAACTCACCATAGCATAGGTAAGTGTGAGGATAGAGGGTTTTTTATTTTAAGTAACAAGTGCATATTTTAAGTCTGTATAAACATTTAGCAATTCAGTCAGTTTTGTAAACATTATTTGACAAAGGTCATTAAAATTAGAATGCATGAATCTAGACATCCCGAACAACCTATTTGAAATAAAGATGTCAGGAGAGAAAGCAGCAAAGAGTATTATGTTAGAGAGCTCCACTCACTCCCCTCTGTTATGGAAGGAACTGGAAAATGGCAACAATTCAGGCTGCCAAGAGTTATATTATAGAATGAATTATAAATGTGACTTGTATCATTGGTTTCTACAAATGAGCAGTGGAAGCTGAAATTTTTTAAGAACGCTACAAACTGTGATTTACCTGAGTTTCCATGTTTTATCTCTTTATAAGTGTGAGCACAGACTCATTAATGTTAATCACAATTGTCGAAGCCTGAGAGGTGGGATATTTTTTGAATCCTTGCCCTGAATATTTCTGGAAAATCCATGAGTGATGATGAGAGTTTATAAATGAGTCTTAGTGATGATCACCATTTTCATAAAGCAAGTACTAAAGTCTGAAACTCTGCTCTCTATGTAGCTTTGTGGAGAATCAGCCAGATCTGAACATTGGCGAACCTCAAGGGTGTTCACTTTCCTAGAGGGAAAGAGGCCAGGTGCTCCTAGAGCTCTGATCTTAGAGCACCAGGTTGTGAGTTATATTAACCTGCACTAGGTGCCATTATAGAGTCCTTCCAACTTTGATGAGCCTCTTGCTTTGCTTCAGGCAAGAGAAAAGGTAAAGAAAAAAGAGTCAGAAAATGAGGAAAGGGGGAAAGAAAAACAAGGGCAGGAGGAAGGATGGTGGGCACAGGGACTCAGCTCCAAGAATTAGGCTATTGCAATAGAACCCAAACAGGCAGAAAGAGTAGGGCCTCAGCTGTCATCTTGTTAGATCCCGGACAGGTAGATCTTTCCAATTTACTGACCACCTAGCCCGTCATTCTGTAAAGCCTTATAGCCACTGTCCAGGCTACTGAACAATTCTGAGACAGAAGCTCAGGCTTCTCGCTCTTAATCCGAGTCCCAGGAAACTACACTGGGAGAAGCCAGCTCAGTGCTTCACAAGCCAGTCCTAGAAAGCTAGGCTGCCCCAGTGCAGCAGCCACAGGCCCCATCATCACAGCCCTTGTGATCCTACTGCATGCAGACTTCTGAGATTCAAGGGTGGAAAGAGCCAGAAGGAAGTCCCTCTGCTCAGAAGATGTTGTTCACCATTTAGGGTCCATGGGGTAGGTAGAGCATGTATAGAACATCACCTCAACCCAAATGGGAAATTAGAAAATCCAAGTGTGATAATATCAGACAAGTAAAGTGCAGAATGCTGATGGAAATAGCCATGTGGAATGACTCAGAAGGACTGGCTCAATTTTGAGCCAGATTTGTGGTGAGAATTTTGAAGCAGGTAGCTTGGAAAACATATTAGAAAGCAATCAATCAGTGTCAAGTTCTGTCCTCAGGAATGTGGGTCTCCAAGTCCTCTGAGCATGCTTTATGGCTGCTTGAATAAAACCTATTATGTAAGGATATGTTCAAAGTTCAGGGTGGATGCTTTGTATTTTATTTTTTTCTTAGTTTGGCAACCTCCACAAATAGTGGTGCACAGTAGAATTAAAAGGATTGGAAATTTTCTTCCTGGAACTCAGATCACACACACTGATTGGGTACGCTGATTTGCATCATATTTCTGCTTAGTTATTCATGGTTTCTGCTGGTAAGCTCATAGTGTGTCCAGCACGTCACAGGAATCTTTGATCCTGTCTCAAATAAAATAGACTAATGCACATGTATTTTGCCATTTTCATTATCATTAAATGAAATGCCAGAAAATATTTCAATATAACCCCTGGAGAAAATAAACTATTTTCTTAACTAACAGCAGCTCTGCCTCTTCACAAAATGGAACCACACATTTGGAACACGTTATCCCTCTTAGGCTAATGACACATCTATTCTCATGTTGTTTCAAAACTGTGATGAATGGCGGTCCTGTCCTAGGTCTCCCAGAAGGAGCTGGTCTCCAGAGCCCACTAAACGATAGGAAAAAAGGAAATATGGTATAAATATACATAACAAGAAGGCCTGACATCTGTGCAGTGTTTTTCTTTGGTAGAGTTTTCCTGGTGCTGTTTCACTTATGTAAATAACAAAACACTGCAAAACAACCATATTGTTTCTTTATGAATCAGAAAACTGAAAAATGAGCTCAACAGCAAAAGAAAAACATGTTCACCAAATCATAATGAACACAAAATCAGGCTGGGAACTGCGCCAGATGGGCCACTGAGTGGTGTAGGCACTGCGCGGAATGCAGAGGCAGCTTGTTACCTGGTTTTGAAGGCTGTCCAGTGTGCCAACCATTTGTTCAAGATTGAAGCCTTCTTCCAGGTTCTGGGGAACACATAAAAATCTCTAGTGCTTGAAACAGAAAGAATAAATGAACAAATGCATAAGGCTGGGACTCTCCTCTATGCATTCTACACCCAAGCTTCACAGTGGCCTGTATGCAGCAGGAGCACAATGACTACAGGTAGGGAGCCTGTGGCTGCTGCCCTGGAGCAGCCTCGCTTGCTGGAATTGGCTTGTGAAGTCAGAGTGGGCTTCTGCCAGGGCAGGGTCCCGGGCCTCTGACTTGCAAGAAAATGCCAAGTTGACCTCTCAGCATTGCATGTGGCCACAGGTGGCAGGAAAGACATATACAGAATCAGAGGCCAAATAAAACATGGTGAAACAGTATGTAAACAGGCACAGACAAAAATATTTGGAAAGTGATAAGGTAACACTAAGGGAATGCAAAAATTTAGAAGTTCTATTAACTGGGCCAGAAGAAATCTTTGACAAAAACTCATGTAGTTTCCATTGGAGCTATTAAGCAGGAATCGGGGACAGTGGGGCTCTGAGGCAGAGGTCTGAGCCCAGGATGGCACTTCCACCAAGACGTACTTGTCTGAACATATAACTTCTCTGAAGTACAGATTCATAATCTTTATAAGAAATAAAGGGTCTTCAAGCCGCAGTGCACAGGCTTACAGTGAGAACCTAATTAATTTTGAATCTGGAAATTCCTTGTTGCAATCAGCTTTGATAGTGGCTGGAAAACGCAGATTTCCAGGACCTTCTTTCAGAGCTCCTGATTTAGCAGGTGAGAGATGGAGCCAGAGTGTACACTCATGGTTTGCCTGGGTGAACATGAAAATCATCTGGGAAGTTCATAAATTACATAGCTGCCCCAGCTCACCCCAGGGAAATTTAAAGCCAGCATTTCTTTAATTTATAGAAATCCTCCAGGCTATTCTAAATGTACAGACAGGTAAATAATCAACAGTGCAGTGAAGCCCATGCCAATTATAAGCTGTCACTTTCCTCTTCAATATCTATGTAGTAGACTGTTTTGTCTGCACTTATGGAAGATATAAAGTGGCTTCCAGGTACATGACAGAAACATGTACCTTTTGCAAATATGTGAGAATCACACTTTTGCCAACTCTCTTTCCATTATGTAACCATCTTCAGGATGAGGAATCATCCTTTAAAATTACACTGTATCCCTTCTGCCTAGGGTATTGGTACAGCACAATAGGAAATGCATTTGCTGTGTAAGTGTTTGTCTGCAAAGATTCTGTAAAAAAACCTAAATGTAAAGATTATATGTAAAGATCTAAGGGTAAAGATTGAGTCAAATGAAGACAGTGGAGATGCAGCTCTAACAACACACTTCCTTATCTTTTATTATCTTTAGGAATAGAAGTAAAGGGAGCTATGTCAGTCAGCTTTCCTCCACTGTGACAGAATCAGCTTCAAGTGGAATAGATTTATTTTGGCTCACGGTTGTAGAAGGTTCAGTTTGTTGCCACTCAGCTCTGCTGTTTTGGGGCCTCTGGTGAGGCAGAGCACCGTGGTACAGAGAGCGTGGCTGAACATGGCTTCTCACTTTGTGGTGTCTAGGAAGCAGAGAAGAAGGGGCAGAGACAACATACACCCTTCAAAGTTATGTTCCCAATGACCTACTTCCTCCAACTGAGCCCCACCTTGTAAAGTTTCTATCATCTCTCAATAGCCTATTAAACCACAAATTCATGAGTGAATTAAACTGCTGGTATTAGTGTATCACTATCCAGCCAGCTCGCAAAGGCCCCACCTTTGATCATTGCTGCAATGGATCAAGTGTCAACACATGACCGCTTGGAGGACATCTCAGACTTAAATCATAAAAGCACCTCTACTCTGAAAATGAATCCAGAATTAAAGTATCCTCAGGTTCAGTGTCAGGTGTCACTTGCTGAAGGAAGGTTAGCACGAATTACTGTCAGTAGTACGAACCAAGAAGATGGTTGGCAAACAGAGAATGCTTTCTTTCAAAAGACAAACATAACAGCAATAATAGCAACAACAAACACAATGAAATGCAAGTCATATTTTTGTCAAGGTTTTGTGATGACAATTTTTTTTTCTTCCTTAAAAACCATTCTGTATCTGTATTAGCCAGATTTCTAGTTGGAAGGACAAATTTCTGACATCCACAATTTAAAGAGGAAACTGTGTTTGGCTCATGGGTTTAGGGAATTCAGTCCATGGTTAGTTGGCTCCAAGGCAGGAGCGTCATAACAAAGTGTGCACTCACCTCCTGAAGACCTGGAAGCAGGGCCAGGGAGAGATGCCCTACACAGGTATGCTGTCAGGGCCTCCTTCTGCTGGGCCACCTCAGCTATGAACTGTGAATGTCAGCAGATGCACCCACAGGTGGAAGCAGGCTCTCATCATCCAAGTGCCTCTCCAAAAGTCTCTGAATCCAGACAAGTTGACAGTTAAGATTAACTGGCCCAGTGTGTTAAAATCATCCCTAATTTTCTCTTTATTTCATATATTTTATAATTCCTGTCAGATAAGCATGAAACTTCAACAAATAATGTTAAGAAATGGACAGTATTTCAAAGCTCCTGTATGAGGAACACCTATGTGGAGCCCAGGTGTGGCTGAAGGGTGTGTGTGTGTGTGTGTGTACACATGCACATGTGTGACAGCAGTTGGGAAGGGCCACAGTTCTGTGTTGCTTGAAGCTCTGGTCCACGCTGTGGAGGTGGCTGGGAGCTCTCTGTCTGCTCCCCAAAGCTTGTCATCCTGATTCACCACAGTATAAAAGAATCTTCAAAGCTCGGTAATCTCTTGAGACCAAGGGATCCTTCAGTTGTATGTGTTAGCACAGCCCAAGTTTAACATCTTAGAATTTTGAATCCATTTTTAAAACTATCTTATTTTCCAGTTTTACTACATTAAATAATCAGGAGAAAGATACACCCTTGCCACCTTAGTTCTGTAGAATTTTACTTATAACTTCTGACCGGTACCATTTTATATTTTCAAAAGTGAGGTAAGAAACATCTGATCCCCTGCAAAGAAAGGCAAATATCCCACTTGGTTATTTAAAAGCTGGTTGGAAAGGCCCCTCATAACATATTTCAATAAAATATTTATAAGTGAAAACAGCTGATTTCCATTTTTCAGAAAACAAAAGAAAAATAAAAACCATCCTGTTTAGAAATAAAACATAGAGAAATCCTCAATTTGGTTAGAACTTGAAAGCTAATTTCATTATTTAGGATACCTTTTAAACATAAGAACTTTATGAAGTAAACTATGGCACTTGCATTGAGTCATTTTACACCTAAGAATTTTAGGCTTTGATACTCTTGCCTAGAAGTTATTGACATTATTATTTTATGTCTCTACCTTTTTTCACTTTTCACCATTACCCTATCTTTATTTATTCAGAATCTCAGAAATGACTGTTCTTAGTATGTGAGCACACAATAATGCTAAGTTTCTCTTTGCTTACTTTTTCTCTCCTCCTGACTAAAAAAAAAAAGTTGTTATAGTTTGGATCAGAAGTGCCCCTCAAAAGGCTGATGCATTTTGGGGTTGATCCTCTGAGCTCAGAGCTGAGTGTGCTGTTGGGAGGGACTGTAGCACTCCTGGCCCCTGTTGCCCTCACTCTTGCCTGTCTTGCTCTCCCTGCGTCCTGGCTGACGGGAGGCATGAGGGTGAGCAGCTCTCCTCAGCCATGTCCTTCTGACTCAGAGCCTGTTGAGTACAGACTGAAGCCTCTGAAATCATGAGCCAGAAGGAGCCTTTCCTCCTGTAGGAGGTTATATGTGTTGGGTAGTTTGTTCCAGCAAAAGTGAAAAAGACCAGGGATACTGCTAGACATCCTGCAGTTCACAGGATGGGTTCACAACAAAGAACTATCAACTGTGCTGCAAGAGTGAAGCCCTGCTTTATATAGACCTGAAGGGTCTCCGATGGTTCCCAAAGGTATCGATGCTGGAGGAACTAAGCTCCTTTGGTCGACTGTAGGCCTGGCTCACAGAAAACTCAAAAAGCTTGTGGCTGCTAAGGATCTACCTCTTTTATCTCTTTATCTGGGTTTTAAAGCTACTCAACATATCAACGAACAGATAATATTTCACTTCAAATATTTTTCCTCTTTAGTTGTTAAAGGCACATATGTTGCATGCGTACAACTGATACTAATGGCTGTCTTTGAAGAAAGCCAGCAGATGGGCTGGGAATTTAGCTCTGTGGTTCTGGCGCCTGTGTTGCAAGCTCAAGGTCCAGGGTTCAATCCCCAGTAACCACATACAACAATGTCGGGTGTGGTGAGTCACACTCACCAGCAATCAGTAACAAATACCACAATCCTAGGCGTGGTGGCTCAGGCCTGTAATCCAAGCACTCACATTCAGAAAGCAGAGGCAAGAGGATTGCTGTGTGTTCTAGGCTTGCCTGGACTACATAGTGAGCCCAGGGCCAGCCTGTACTATCTTGTCTCAAAAAAAAAAAAAAAAAAAAAAAAAAAAAAAAAAAAAAAAAAAAAGCCAGCAGAGACACATGTAGTAAAACAAAGTTGGATTCATTTTGATGTGACTATAGTCAGGGAGAGACTGTAGTAAGAGGAAATTTGGGGCCCGTTACAAGAGTCATTCCTTTGTGTTACATTGCTTGGGGTGGAATAAGGAATGCTCCCAGGAAGTAGATGATTTCTTTGACTAGATGTCTTAATTTTTTTTTTATTCTTACAAAGCAGAAGGATAATGCAGGCTAATGTTAGAAATGACAATGAGATAAAAGTTGTTCATGTCCAGCTTTTGTGGTTTCCAAAATGTTTTCATTTTTGTTCACACTCAGGTGTGTTTACAGAGCAGTCATGTGTTTGTCTTGATTCACTGCAAATACAAACAAAGGTAACACGTGGTTGTAGTGTGTGTGAGATTGTGTATGCTTTTCGGGAGGACAGGAGGGTCCAGTTATCTGAGGCAGTATACCTTCCAATTATGGGCCTAATTTTCCTTTCTCATTTGGAGCATGTAGGGAAAAAAAAGCGCAAGGAAAAATAATAATTAAGATATGTCTTATAATTGTATCCTTGTGAGGTGAGCAAATTAAGATCTTTATTATAGGTTCCTTTAGTGTTTTCCCCTTACCCCTGTACTTCCATTAAAATAATAGTACATTTATCAAATAAATCCACTAATGTTTTCCATCCTGCTTTTTCACTTAGCAAACTTTCAAGAACACTATTATTATGTCACAATATACTTGCCTATACCATGATTTTTTAGTGGGTAATTAAGTATCCCATAAAATAATGATTGACAACTTACTTTATTCCATTATTGTTAACTTAAATGATTTGAATTTTTGCTAGGATAGACAGCCTTGTATAGCATCTGAAAATCCTTGGAATGAATTCCTAGAAGCATCATTCTTGAATCATGGAATAGCCAGATTGTGTAAGAACTTGTGTGTTGAGACAATCAAGTTGTAGTTAAAGGCTTCTGTGTGCCGGTTGGAAGGAGATCATAAGACACTGGGTTAAAGTGATTATTATGTGGATCTTCATTACTGAGGTTTGTCTTATAATCATAAGCAAAAAGAGAACAAATGACAACAAAGACAAAATTACACAGGTGTAGAAAGTGTAACTTGTACATGGAATAATGGATTTCAGAGGAAGTTTGTTTTCACTGTGTGAGACATGTCAGGAATGTTTAGCCTTGTAGAAAAACTAAGTTACAAATCAGAATGGAAAATGCTTTACTCCCTCTCCTTCTCCTCCCAGTGAAATGTCACATCCACCGGTGAGTGTTAGGAGAAAGGGTGTCCTTGATCCAAAGCAGAGGCCGTGGAGACTTTGCGTCAGAGGAAGTCAGAGCACCCGTTGGGTTGGGTATGGCTGGATGAAGAGAGGGACACTCTGAATAGTAAACTGGAGTTTTGACTCTTGTAACACACAGTTTTGCTTGAATTTGTGAATATGATGTATGAATTGGTAAAATGTGATATTCAGCCCATTCCTGTAGTCACTAAATCTGACTTGGTCAATATGAAAATGGCTAAATTCACTGACTAATATTCTTACATCTCTTTCTGTAAACCAGTGCGGCCTGTCACTGCATTGTCCTTCTTTGGGGGAAAGCAGCTTTCTGGGCTTCATTTTCAATTCTCTCCAACAGTTTTTATAAAGTACAGATTGTTTTTTCCTCGTGCTTTTGTTAGAACGGGCCTTTAGGCCGTCTCCTCCTCCCTTTCTTCCCTACTCCCATCCTTCACCAATGACAGAATTGATTATTCTATCAAGTTCTTTGAAGATTATTGATTTATTCTTAAGGCTGTCACTTTATTCTTAAGATAATTTTAATTAATTATAATTATAATTGATACTTTATGGTTTAATTTTATTTAAATTTAAGAAATGAATTAGAAAATGTGTTACATTTTGACATTTTCCTATAAATCTGAAAAATTTCCACTGCCCGTTATTGTACCCCTTCTTTTTCTTGTAATAATGTTCATTTGTGCATGTGCTCATTATTTTTCTTATTAGTCCTGCTAGAGATTTGTGCATTAGATTTTTCCAAAGACTAGCTTTTGATGTTTTTAATTGTTTCTTTAAAAAAATTACTATCACTTTACTTCCCTTCTTTTCTAAGAGTTTATTTTTTTCTGAGTAGTTAAGTTTAATATATTTATTTTTAATTATCTTATTTAAAAAATTAATCCAAGTGTCATTTTAGCTGTTTCCCATGTTTTTATATGTACTAGCTTCATTAACACCTTGTTCCAAATAATTTCCATTTGTCATTGTTTCATAAATAACTGTAAGATTGAGGTTTTTATTTCTTAATATATAAGATTTTAATTAAATTTTTGTTTGATTTATATTATTTAATTGATTTATGTCTAGAGAATGTGGGTGATATGGTTTAGGATTTTTGGAACTTATTTATATATTATATAATATATTATATATAAATCATATATATTGTATAATATAAATACACACTATAAATATAATATAAATTATATAATATATGTAATATATATATATATATATTTCTTTTTGTTTTTTGAAACAGGTTCTTGCTTGTAGTTTAGGCTGGTCCACAACTCACTATGTAGCCCAGGCTGCCTCAAATTCACAGCAATCCTTCTGCCTCTACCTCCCATGTGCTAGGATTACAGATGTGAGCCACCAGGCCCAGCTTGTTTAAATGCAATCAATTCTGTAAATACATATATTCGAGCTTGTTAGTTTTCTGGTTTATATTTTGGAAACTTTGCTGATATTTTCTTTGCTTGGTCTATCATTATCTAATAGATAAGTGTCCAAATATCTACAATGGTTGTACATTTATAAATTTCTCAGCTTGCTGTCTAGTTTTCTGTGTCTTTGTAAGAGAATTTGTATTCAAGATTATGTTGTTGCCACACACAAGTTCATTTTTGCTCTGTATTTTTGCTTTATTTATTTATTTTTGGCTTCCTTCCTTTCACTGTTAATATTGTGTTCTGTTTTCCCTTAACATGTACTTTGTGTGGTACAAATACTATTGCTTCAGAATGCTTGATTTGTGATGGGGCCATATTCTGATAAACCCATTGTAGGTTGAAAGTTCCCTAAGTCAAAGATGAGTGTCCTCCTCCTGCTGAGCATCACAGCTTAGCAGCACTGTACACCGTAGAGTATTAGTTCTTTATCCTCATGGTCACGTGGCTGACTGGAGCTGTAACTGCTGTCTAGCATCTCAAGAGAGTATTGTACTGCTACAGCTGGATTAAGACTCAAAACTCAAAGTGTGGATGCACATTCCCACCACTGCAAAGTCAAAAATCTTGCCAGATTGTCTTGTGTTGGGGATTGTCTGTATTCATTTTATTGGCTTGTTTTTGATGCGTTTCTTTTATTTATTTATTTTTGAGACAAGGTCTTGCTTTGTAGTTCAGGCTGGCCCACAGCTCACAATGTAGTCCAGGCCAGCCTTAAACTCAGGACAGTCCTCCTGCCTCTGCCTCTTGAGTGCTGGGATTACAGGCTCGATGTATTTCTTTTAAAGAGCATATACAGTGGTACCTTGACTTGTAAAGTTAATTTGTTCCATGATTTTGGAAAAGATGGTCACTTGTGTGTTTGTGTGGGAAAGGTGGCTGTAGTTATATCTGTCACCCAATGTAGAATTTGCAAAGAAAAACAAAATTTTACCAAACACCTTTGTTTGCAAACAAAAGCATTCATAAATCAAGAAACCATAGTATCTGGAGGTTCTCTCTCTTGCCCATCTATCTTTCCAAATCATTACTGTTCTAACAGTAGCTGCTCATTGTTGATAAACACACTATTATTCTATTGTGTTCAGGACTTACTAGTACATCCCAGGTACACACAAAGAGTGAAGAGTAAGTTTGCTAACCTCAAAGGATTGGCATCTTGTCCAAAGAATAGAACACAATATTTTCTAAAGACTAATTAAAATCTCCTAAACATAATAGGCATTCAATATTTACTAGATTTCTACTTCTTTGTCCATGAATTATGGTAAAGAAGGAGACAAAATAATAATACTGCCATAGATTGTGAGCCAGACAGACAAATACCAGATTCTCAGCTCTGCTTACTAATTTAAATAATGTGGACAAATAATTTTAACTACCAAAGCCTCATTATTCTTCTATTTGTAAAATGGGAATTCTATAATAAGAACTGCTACCAGGTTTGAATCTGTAGCTATATATTTGGATGCCCGCGTACTGCCTCATCTCTAGCAGATGATGACTGAGCCACTCTGTGTGTGCAGAATGTCTGGACGAACTCAGGCTTCCCCAGGACCGTGAGGCTGCCTGGCTGGAGTGGGACTCTGAGGCATGGAGTAAACACTCTTCACCTCTGACCTAGAGGAGGGATTATTCGGGCAAAGATCATAGCAGGTAGAAGCAACATCTGTAGATCTTCTGGGGTAGGATGAAGTGCATTGTGTTAAAAAGGACTGGAAGAGGGCTGAGATTTAGCTCAGTGGTGCTGCACCTGCCTCGCAAGCACGAAGTCCTGAGTTTGATCCTTGGGAATGAAATAAAACAAAGCAAAGAACTGGAAGAAACTTGGGTTACTTTGATGGTGCAGCAAGAAAGGAAGTAGAAGTGGGGAGAGGAGGCCCAGCTTCTGAGCCTTGCACTTTTTTCTTCTAGTACTGGGATTGAACCAAGGGCTTTTGCACTGAGCTTCATCTCCAGCCCTTTTAATTCTTTTCCTTTTGCAACAGGGTCTTTAAAAATTGCTAAATGGCCTAAATAAGTTCAAATTTGTGGTCCTTCTGCTTCAGCCTCCCAGAATACTTAGAATTATGGGTGCATGCACCACCACAACTAGTAGACCTGCTCTGTGGATTAAATGTGTGCACGCATGTGTCTTTTAACCTGAAGCCTAGTAGAAAACCATCGATTTTTAACTCGGTGAATATCATGCTCATACTGTGAGTTATGGACGAGGTAGGAGGGAGAAGCAGGATAGAGAGCCCTTTTGGAAGGCAACTGCAATGGCTATGAGAGGGATGACAGCGGTTGGACCAGGGCTTCTGTGTCCACTGCAAAAGACAGCGAGACCTGAGAAGCGCTGAAGAGGACAGGTCCACTGCGCTGGGTGCTAACAGGATGTGGGAGCCAAGGAAACTACAAGACTGCAAGGCTGCTGACACATCGTCTCTGTTTCCACCTGGAGTGCTGGGCCCTCTAAAAATCAGCTGTGCTATAGAAGATCCTACTGTGGATCCTACCTGCTAGGCTTTAGTGGAGTTAAAGATGCATTAAAGAAGGTACTTGCATTCAAGAGCTTTATGGTTTGGTTCGGGAAACAAAAGCTGTTCGAATGTACAGAGAAGTTCTTATTATCAAAGGAAAATTGGAACCAAGAATAAACCACTTAAAATGAGTACATTTAGGGGCCGGGGAGTTAGCTCAGTGGTTCCGGCGCCTGTCTTGCAAGCACAAGGACCCAGGTTTGATCCTCGGTAACCACATAACAATACTGGGGGTGGAGACTCACGTCCAGCAGCAACCAGTACCACATATCACAGTGCCGGGCGTGGTGGCTCACGCCTGTCATCCCAGCACTCGGGAGGCAGAGGCAGGAGGTTGCTGTGATGTGAGTTTGAAGCTGAGCTCAGGGCCAGCCTGAACCACAAAGTGAGACCCTGTCTCAAAAAACCTAAAAAGAATACATTTAGCCAGCACAGTGCTGCATGCCTGTCATCCCAGCTCCTTAGAAGGCTCAAAAAGCCAAGCGCTGGAGGCCAGGAGTTCAGGATCAGCCTGAGCAAAGAGGAGTACCAACAGAAAGAAAAAAAAAGTTTGAGAATTTGTTTTGAAAAATAAAACTACTCTTCATTTATTGAACAAAATTGAATTATTTAATTTTATGTACATTAGAGTCCTCAGAACATACCAATAAAAATTTGAATTTTAAAAAAAATCTTTAGTGGCAAGTAACACTAAACAGAAGAACAATATCACACAGAGGGTTATTTTGGAAAAATAGGCAAGAATGTCATCAGTTTTTCCAAGGACCATTTTGTTCACTTTTTTAAAAAAGTTAATTATTTTATTTTAATTTTTATTAGTACGTATTTGTAGTACAGAACAGTTCTTCATGGGAAGCTGGTACGTGTACAAAACACTTCTTAATTCTCTTTTACCTGCTTGTCTTCCTCTCCTTCCTTCCATCTCTTGGTCCTCTTCCCATTTGCCTGTCTCCTTATCCCCTCTCTTCTTTTATTTTGCTTAAAAATTCAATTATTAAACTACTTCCATCCCATCAAATGGAATTGTTCACAGTTTGAGTGAACTTAGTACAAATCTGCTTGAATCTATACTCGTACTACACAGGGTGCCTGTGTAGCTCCAAATATAATATATGCATGTGTACATGCAAATTTTTACTGTTGTTTAATAGAATATGCATGTTTCTCAGATTAAATTTACATATATTTTAAAGTTAGGACATAAGAAGTGATTAATTTTCAAAACTTTTGCGTTAATTTGTACAAGGTAACTTTGGCATTTTAGCTGAACTTGAGTACCCTGTTTTGGAGATGAAGGGGGTTATGGACTGAACTGTGCCCCACCGCAGAGGTACTGAAGTCTTTGCCCCTTGTGTCTGTGAGTGTGTTCTTAGCGTCTTTGTCAGTATACTCAGGACAACAAGAGAGCCTCTTGGATTTGGGTAGGCCTTCATCCAGTGATTTCTGTCCTTGAAAACAGAAGATATTTGGATTCAGAGAGATGTAGACTTCCAGAGAGGAAGACACAGGAAGAAGGCAGAGGTAGAGTGACAGAGGTACAGGTCAGGAACAACAGTGGTGCTGGCAGCCACCAAAAGCCAAGAAAGACACACGGAACAGGCTCTCAGAACTTCCAAAGGGAACAGTCATGCCAACAAGCTGACCTGCAGACTTCCAGGCTCCAGAATTGTGAGAGAATAGATGCCTGCTGTTTTCAACAATCCAATTTATGGAAATTTGGGAGGGGGAACCCTGGAAAACTAAAGAATAGGTTATACATTTGTTTATAGATAGATGCTTTCTGACTATAAAGTTTCAACGTACTCATTTTTATGCAGGTAAAGAAAGCCATGACAGCCATCGTTACTGTGACTTTGCCCATGGCCAAAAAAATGGACATAACAGTTACCTTTATAAAACCATTTTTGTCTTCTAGACAGTCAATTTTATAACCTATCCAGTGTGCAAGCAAAGGAGCACCTCTCCTATTCAAATTTTCACCTCATGACAAATGCATCTGATTACATTATATTTGTGGAAAGAACAGCAAATTGTATATAAGATAAATCTTTTTCAACCTATGGCACATCTCAGTAACTGGAAGATTTTCTTACAAAACAAACACTTAAGACTCCTATACCTGTAGAGGCCTTTTGAAAAAGCTAGTCCCAATTCAATGTCATTGAGCCTCAGTTCAGGTAAGCTGGATGCTGACCTGCCCGAGAGATGCTCCTAAGTGTTCCAAGTTGTCTGCATCCCGTTAGATTAATGAGCTTGATTGTATGTCATCAGGGATAGGCTATGTCTCACCTGGGCTGTGCCGAGCAGCAGTCCCTACTTCCCAGCCATTTAGACCTACCTGTTGCCATGCACCAGACACACCTTACTGGAGAACGGGAAGCAGACACTTTTATGATATTTTTATGAGCAATTGATCTTTTGCATTTCCAGGGTAGAGTTGCTATTCTGCGTGCTTTGCATTTTTATTGAGAAATTGAAACACGCAATTAAAATCTGTAGTAGCACTTGAGATTTTGTATCTGGTTGTATTGTATTATTTATAGAACATCCTTGTACATGTTCTTCAATTTTGCTTTTATGGAAGAATGTCTATTCAGAAACAGTTTACCCAGTGCAAGTCCCGTGGTTTATCTGAGGACAGGAATGAATAGAGAATACATTATTTATCAAGGAGATGTAGTGACAGGCAAAGCTCTTTATGCTGGACAACAAAGTATTAAGATAGTATTAAACAAAGGTTTCTCTTATCCATCCTTTTAGAACACAACTGACACATGAAAACAATTTCCTTTTGCAAGAATGCTCACTACTGATATGTGTTATATTTTGAGGGGTTACGGTAAGAGGAGAAATTGCATTCAAACACAGGAGTGTACTGGATAATTTTCTTGCATAGATGGAAAGAATTACATTGTTGATCGCATAAATTTGATTTGGACTACTTGACAGGATACTGTGATCTATTTCCACAGTGCAATATATATTGGGGTCTTTTCCTTCTCAGAGTTATCACTTGCACTTCTTTATCCCGTAAGTCTGTTGGGTTAAGTAAGTACCTTTGATGAAGGATTCTTAGAACTAGGTCATGTATAACACTGTGGCAGAGAAAAATACATCACCAATAAACAACAACAATAAAACTAGTGGAGTATGAAGTTTGCAAATGGAAGGTCTAATTGAGCTAAGAATGGAAAATTGAAGTAATGAGCCTTAATTTGAAAAAGGAGCAACAATTCTAGAATGTGTGAATGTCTTAGGGTTTTGAAGAATCTTCACATTACTTGTTTAAGCCTTTGACTTTTGAACATACAAAAGGATAAAATGAAAACTCAAGATTTAAGACATTCTTTTAAAGTTGTGGTTATTTTTTCCAGCGTATCAATTTTCACTTGGACCTATGTAGGAAAATGCCCCAACTTTGGAGAATTTTATGACATCTCGAAATCTCAGATGTTTCTAAATTCTTTTTTTTAAAGGTTTTTTGAGACAGGGTCTCGCTTTGTGGTTCAGGCTGGCCCTGAGCTCACCCTCAAACTCACATCACAGCAATCCTCCTGCCTCTGCCTTCTGAGTGCTGGGATTACAGGCGTGAGCCACCACGCCCAGCAGTGTGGTATGTGGTACTGATTGCTGCTGGGGTGAGTCTCCATGCCCAGTATTGTTATGTGGTTACCGGGGATCGAACCCAGGTCCTTGCGCTTGCAAGACAGGCACCGGAACCACTGAGCTATATCCCTGGCCCTGTTTCTAAATTCTTAACTGGCTTCTAATTTTTTCTAGTAAAATGTTGTCAAATATAGTTATGGTCTTGAATTACAGTGTAGTTAAAATATCAGAAGTGTTATACATGATATATCATTTGGGTTTGCACCACTGTAACAAATCAACTTATAAGGAGGAAGAGTCTACTTTGGCTCACAGGTTTAAAGATTCTGTTCCTCATCAGTTGGTGCCATTGTATTTGGGTCTGTTGTGAAGCAGCACATGCTGGTTGCAGGGGTGGATTGCATCATTCTCAGAAATGAAAGACAAAAAGAAGAAGAGAGTGATAGACAGACACAGAGGGAAAGGCTGAGTTTCCACAATCCTCTTCAAGGTCACACTGTCAGTCACCTAAAAGCTTGTTTTAGGCCCTGTCCCCAAAGTTCTAAGACCGTCCAAGAATATCACAACTAAGGACCAAGCCTCAACACATCACAGCATGTGGGGACCTTGCAGATAGTAACTGTAGCACAAAGAAATTGCTGAGTAGGCCAAGATCAAAATGTTCATGGTTGAATATTACTATACTAATGGTCTCACCAGTTTTTTAAGTCAGAGAACTTGGTGAAATAACATAAGCTGTAATTAATTTCCTGTATGAGTTGATTCAAGATTATGATTTTGTTCTGCAAGTAACTCATTTATTTCTACCAGAAGACAAAAATGGGAAAGAAGGACAATGTGGTAAAAAAAAAAAAAAGGAAAGGAAAAATAAAATGAAGAAAGCAAGAAAGAAAACCTAAGATAACCAGCTAAGAATTTTAAAAAATAGCTCCTTGAAATTGGAAGCAATTAGCTTAATCAGCTCAGAGAGGAAGCTGTAAAATAAATGTCTCTTCTTTCCCAAGGCATTTAGCTTCTTCATCTTTTCAGAGTGCTAATGGAAGTTCTCAAATAAATCAGACTATCCCTAGTAATACAGAGCACAAAGTAATTTATGCGGGAACGTGGAAGTCACAAAAAAAGGACACACATATAGATGATAAAAATTTTTGAATCCAGAATTAAGTCATGGGTACCAAAATAGTATGACATCATTTCCAAATATTCAGTTAGTTAGACTTGGTTTCATACTAGCCCTGGACATGGAGGAGAAGTTAATGGGACAGACACCCTTCCACACTGTTATCTAGACAAGTCCACAATTCTACTAAGCAATTTACGTTAAAGAGGTATAAAACCTTCATACTGTACTTAGAAGGGAATCAGAGATGTGCATGAAAACAAAGGTATTGATAGGGTTATTTATCATACTGTGGAAAAGTAGAAATGAAAGTCTCTTAAAATTTCAAAATACCCGGGAAAGGGTAAACTAATTATCAAACATTCAGCTAATTATCGAACATTCAGCAGTTATTAAGCAAATAAGGTTCAAGTCAGAGCTCAAGTGATCATAAGAATATGCCAAGTCCTGTCATCCAGAGCAGGACACCTACTGCCACCAGAAAGGGACTTACTGCCCACCACGCCCGCTGCTCAACTTGGAGACTCCAGTCTGAGTTCTGGGATTCGGGGAATGCCAAGGTTCTTGGATCATTCAAAAGGAAATACTGGGATTTAAAAATTTATCTCAACTAATTTTAAAAATTAGAGATATGATTTGGGTCACACCTGAAGCTGGAGATGTTGTAGAGGGGCAAATGTGTTACAGGACAGCGTGAAAGAAATACCCTGAAATATCTCTTTCCCTCTTTCTGGATGGTGGCATTTTGTGTAATTTAAGTTCCCTTCTAATAATTTTTGGTGCTGACACATGTCACCAGCCTTTAGTACTGAACACTGTTTTCTCATAGTGGAATCCCTGATGTACTGCACACACCTGCCCAAAGAGGCAGACAGTAGATATCTGGATTCTCCTCACTTCTAACCCTTGGGCCATTTCTCCAGTCCACACTATTTCAGGAAAGGAAAAATTAGAGCTCCATTTAATTCACACCATGCAGGGAAATGCCCAGTAGCTGTATATCTTGCCTCTTCCCTCTTTGATAGTCCTTGTTTTACATTTTTGGAATGAAAAAAATAAAGTAATAAACTCACTGCTGCAGTGGGCTTTGTTTCAGCACAAGAACTACAAACCAGGACGCTTGTTGTAATTGCTCTCACAGATGAAGTCTAAATCATATTCATACGTGAATACAGCTTTCTCTTTGCCCCGAGGGAGTCAGTCTGCGTAACGGGAAAGACAGCTGTGCTTCGCTCCCGGAGGGTTTAACTCACGCTGGTGGTCCGGGTGGAGTGGTGCTGGCCGGGGCCTGCGGCTCCTCAGCCCCACTTGGGAGCCCTGGGAGCGTCTGACAGGTGGGAGTTCGAGGCCACCGCTGGACTCTGTGGAGTTTTAAATGGCAACAAAAGGGAGAGGGATGAAATACACACGATTTTGCAATTAGCTTTGGAAAATATCTTTACAATACTTTACTAGACTCTGATTGTTATTCCACCAAGCCTCACAAGATTTTGACAAAGACAAAATGAAACACAGCATCTGTTTAAAAGACTCATCTTCTAAATATTTCTTCTAAAGGGACAATTTAACTTTTTATCATTTGAAAGATGACCACTATAAATTTTTTATAGAGGCAAATTACCAGAATAGAAGCACTAGTTTCTACCAGATGAGAAACCTTGATAGTTTTAACCATGAAATTTGGTGTAAAAATTCTTGAACTTTAACCCACTAAAAAATTCAGAAAGCAACACTACAGCTTTCTTTCTTTGGAGTTAAGAATTATGATGATTTGAAATAGCTCATGCCTTCTGGATGCTGTGGAAATCTTTCTATGTTTTAAGTTCTATGGGGTATGAAAATTGTTCTCACTTTGCTAAAGATTATTCAAATTTTAGATTCATGCCATGATACTTAAAAGAATTATGAACTGCTCAAACTATAGAAATTCGTACGCACAGATTTCTTTCTGGGACGTCTTCAGCTCATGGCACGGTAAAAGCCATGGGGTTGGAAAGTGCACCATTCCACTAACTCATTCATCGTGAGACGAAACGTCCCATGGGTGAGTCAGTGGGCCCGTCCTGTTCCCCGACCCACGTTCATGATCACAAAGTGCCTCATTTTCCTTCTGCGTGTGATCTTTCATGGCCTTCATCCTTCGTGTTCTCATGTGCAGGTCATCTGACCAGAGGATGAAGATGTAAGATGAAAATAAATAAATAAATAAATAAATAAATAAGGGCCGGGGATTTAGCTCAGTGGTTCCGGCACCTGTCTTGCAAGCACAAGTACCCGAGTTCAATCCCCGGTCATCACATAACAATACTGGGCGTGGAGATTCACGCCCAGCAGCAACCAGCACCACATACCACAGTGCCGGGCGTGGTGGCTCACGCCTGTAATCCCAGCGTTCGCGAGGCAGAGGCAGGAGGATCGCTGTGATCTGAGTTTGAGGCTGAGCTCAGAGCCAGCCTGAACTACAAAGTGAGGCCGTGTCTCAAAAAAAAAAAAAAAAAAAAGAAAGAAAGAAAGAAAAAAAAAAATGTCAGTTTTGTAGAAATTTTAACTTGTCATCAAATGTTCCTTTAAAAAATAAAACATTCTTTGGTAAGAGGAAACTTGTAATTCAATGTAGAGAAGAAAATATATTGGGGAATATTTCTGCCATCTAGAGGGGACAAAGGAATCTCTCAGGGCCCAGGTGGCCCCAGGGGCGCCACACACCAGGACAGGAGGTCTTGCATGGGTGCCAGCTTATTGTCCACAGATGGGCAAGGCTGGTCGTGACAGGAGTGTGCTTGGGCTCATTGTCAGGTCTTTATACAAATACGCAAAGATTTATTCGACTCAAAAGTTCTTGATTTCATTTAAAAATGCTGCCTGTACCTCCTATTTCAAAGTTAAGATGTCCTCAAAACAGAAAACTTAAAGATGGTGAAAAAGAAAACCCTGTACTTTCTGTCCATGGTTAGACAGCTGTCTAGCACTTTCACGGGTGTGCGCCCTGCTGTGGTGTGACTGTCCCCTCCGAGACTCAGAGACGGCCAGGAGTCAGTGTTGAGAGTTGGCCTGCTTGCCACGCGCAGGCTCCTGTCTTGTGAGTGGGATCCTGGCCCTCAGAGAAGGGCCTGGAGAGGAATGTGGTTTTCTCACAGTTCTTCCTTCTGCCTCGTGAAGGCTCAGCAAGAAAGCCCTCGCCAGGAGTTAGCGCCGTGACGCCGCACTTCTGAGCTTCCGGGATAAGAGAAACAAATTTCTGTCCTCATAAATTATCGTCTCAGGTATTTTTCATAACAGCACAAAGAGGACTAACTCACAAGGCACATCCTTTTCTTCATAGCGCTAATAACACTATAACCTTTGTGATTTTAAAAATGTTATACATGTATTTCATTGATGTAATCATCATAAAGTATCTTATAAATGTCCCATGGTTAGATTTAGTTTCCAGCTTTTTTGTAATTGTAAATAACAGAGAGATGGGAAGCGTTTAAAAGGCTAAAGGGTCGGCAGCTGATCAAGCAGGAGCTCAAGGCACTGGAAGAGTTAGAAACACAACTTCTATTGGTGTGATACATTAATGATAAGCCTGCAGAGCGTGGATATTATTTCATGTTTACAGGTTTTATTTTATGCCACAGTTTACCAAGGCCATGGCAGCGGTTACAATGGTCCCAAGTGATAAAGTTAGTTGGTTTTCAGTTGTAAAGGTAAAACCTTCACGTGGAATTGCGCGGTACCCCGCGACACCTGAGCGAGCTGCCTTCCAGCCCCAGCTGCTTGGCGGTCTCCCCGGGGGGAGCTGAGCTGCGGCTCCCTCCGTGAGGGGGAAGGAGGCCCACCTTTCATCAAACCCCGACTCTGCGCCTCACCACTGCAGTTATGAAAAAAAATGAACAACTTCCTCATCGGGTTGGTGTGAATCCAAAATTGGTGACAAATGTATAGAAGTCTTTTTGTGCCAGGTGTGCTGGGACACGCCTTTAATCCCAGCTCTCTGGGAGGCTGAGGCGGGAGCATCACAAGGTGAAGCCCAGTTTGAGCGACTAAGAGAGACTGTCTCAAAAGAAAAGAGCACTGGGCACAGCGCTCCCTGTGAGGGCACCTATGACCTGTAAAACAGGCAACACCTCCTTCATCAGTTATTGTCACACAGATCAAATGATAGTGTTTCCTGTGTGTGCGCACTGACTTCACCGAATCCCACAAGCACTCTGTAGCCACGGGGATGAGCGAGGAGGAGGGAGAGGGGGTGACCGGCCCGTTGTGAGAGGATGGTACCCACGCAGCAGCCTGTCCTGGGTCCGCTGGGCTCGCCCCGTGCTCCCCTCGGGCGCAGCCCCCTTGGGGTGGCCCCAGAGCGCCCCCTTGGGGTGGCCCCAGAGCGCAGCCGCAGCGCTGTCTTCATTTGTGCTCAAGGACAGCGCTGCTCCATGCTGGAGGCTTTGGTCCAAGTCGGATTTCGCAAGTGTGTGTGTGACCTTAGCCCCGCGCCGGCACACACTCTCTGGCTGTCTTTCTCAGAAGCAACTCGACTGCTTATCGTCATTTTATTTCTAGCTCTTATCACTCCGTTATGCTTGGATACATGGTAACTACATTTGTGCAGGTATCCCTGTGTGGCTATGCCTCTGTATATATGCACGTAGGCATCACCTTGGTCATTTTTATCCCTTTTCCTCTCTGCCTGTCTCATCCCCACTCCCAGATCCCCCTACACCTCTCTCTCCTCAGCTGGTGGAGGAGAAAGCCGACACCCAGAGGTTGCCGACACCCGGGCAGCAAAGCCGAGCCTGGTGACTGTTGCTGTGATGTCTTGCGGGTGTGGTGCTGGTGCAGAAACTGGGCTGCGCGTGTCCCGGAAGCAGAACATCTGTCTCCTTTGTCAGGGCTTTATCCCTTTCGTAGGCACTAACATGTGTGAAAAGTTCTGTAGAAAAAGGAACTTGCCAAAACCTGGGACACACAAGTTAATGAGGAAGACCATTCTTTTACATCCACCAGTGACAAAGGGCCACTTGTCCTGCATGAGAGTCGACCTCGCAGAGCCTTGTAGTCCCCGTGAGTTCTGAGAACGGAGACAGAGGCGAGTTGAGGGGAGGGTGCAGGCCCAGGAGCTGGCCTAGCGCGGGGACACTGAGGCCTGAGTGAACCTGTTTACCTGCAGTTAGAGGATTTGGTGATTTTCAGCCTCATTTCATTGCGGAAGGTTTGGCACCACTGCTCCTCCGTGTTATTTGCATTGGCCCAGGTACCAGCCTAACAGGTACCAGGTAAACTCAGGCTCTCCTCGTCTCCGTGTAAACTTAGCAAGGGAGTTAGTGACAAGTGAAAACTGAGTGCACCGGGGAGGTGGCTTCTACCCCCAGAACAGAAAAGAGAAAAACATGTCCTGGTTGCAACAGAAAGCATAAAGAACCAAAACCGCTTTTCCTTTTCATAAGCAATTTTCAGCCAGAAAGGAAAAGCAGTTTTATTTTTTGTGAACCCACAAAAATGTGATATTTGCCAGTGAGGAAATCACATTTGTACAACCATATTAAAGATTAAAGATGTTTCCCTCATTCTGACAAATGAGAGAGTTCTGTGCAGCTGATTTGGGGACAGAGGTGATGGGTGATGCTTTTACATAAAAAGAAATAGTCCTGCTTGCTTTGGAAGTAGAAATTATACTGCAAACGTGTACTAATAAAAACTTTTCAAAAGAAATTACTTCAAAAAGTGGATTCAGAAGCACTCCCTACACTGTGTAGCTGTCTATCACTAATTTAGTCCTGTTGATCACACGTAATACTTTTTAGTTAATCGTGTTTGCTTTAAGCTATGGCTTGAAAACTTATAAAAATGTGCACATGCCAAGGCCACTTTTGGAAAGGACACGGAAGCAGTAACACATCCTGGAGGAAGTGAGTGTGGTTCTCAGGGGAGTCGCCCTGGGACCCCTGGGGCTGGGGACAAAGCCTGGTCTCTCAGGTCCCATCCTGCTGGCGTGAATGGCCCAGGGACAGTTCTGGAGGACTTGAGTCCATAAGACCAGCTGTGGCACACCCTGAGCTGCAGCCCAGGGTTCCTGTGATGGGATCCTGCTGGCTCCCAAAGGATTCAGGAGGGAGCAGCTGGGCCTCCAATATGTCGCCTCCTGCACAGGCAATAGAGTCTGACCTGAGGCCCTGACCAGACCTCATATTGATTGATTGTTTGATTGATTTACTTATAATTTGCTTTGGTAGTACTGGTGTTTGAACCCAGGCTGTTGGCAAGCTAGGCAAACACTGTACCACTAAGCTACATCCTCAGCCTTTTGTTGACCCTGTATTTTAAAAATAATCACAGATTGTATCCTTTTTTGGTAGTAGTATGCTCAGAATTTGCCAGTTAGAGAATGTCTTAATATGACACCTCCGCTATATGAATGCCACCTCCATCCTGAGCTCCTTTACTCCAAGAAGATGCCTTTTAAAATGTAGTTCACAGTCTGTTACCTTCCTGTTCACATGAACTCCTGTGAGTGGTGGACAGAAGGTGAATCACAACCACTTTAAACAAGGTAAATAATAAAGAATTTATAATACTGTGGCCCTTGGGTATTACTGATAGCAGCTATCAGCTAAATTCCTTTATATGAGCAAAGAGAATGCACTTGCACATCCACATGTGCTCTCACAGGATAACAGGGCTTTGACTCCATCGTTTCTTGGGTGTTTCTGGGAGACTGATTCACTTCTCCCCGCCATCTTGAATTCCACAGATGCTCAAATCCTCCGTGCACAGAGTGTACAGAACCTATGCACATGTTCTTGCATACTGTAAGTCTTCTCAGGATCACTTATAGTGCTGAATACAGTGCAAATATATATAAACAGATGCTATGCTGCATTGTTTTGGGAATAATGACAAGAGAAAAAATCTCTACAGGCTCAACATATGTGTGTCTTTCCCCCAGACACTTGATGTGTGGTTGGTTGAATTTACAGAGAGAGACTCCTAGTGTCTGTGGGGTTGTTTTATCACTAAATTGCTAGGGAGAGACTCTGTTAGCTCCAGTTGGAAATGGCTCCATAAACTCAGATGAGCAATGACCTCATTGATCTGTGTACAGTGCTAGAGTTCTGCCCCAGGGAAGATAACAAGGCAGTGCATTGGCAACACAGTCTTAAGGAGAGAAAAGAGCCAGAGAGCAGCCGAGAATTAGCTAGCTGAGTTCCCTCCCGCACAGCACGGAAGCTGACAGAGGAGCTGGTAGACCAGGAGTCCTTCCAGCAACTGCATGCAGGAATGCTCCTGTGCCAGGCAGCCCTCCGTCCTGAAAGCTGAAAGGTGCAAACCACACAGCTCAGTTTTAAAAGAAGAATTTCAACCTTTAAATAGGGCTGAATTTCTGGCGCTCTAGGAGATGAGGCTTTGGAAGGTGATTAGTTGATAAGAAAGGAGTCTTCAGGATTGGATTAGTGCCTGAGAAAAATTGAAGGCTGGAATGGTGGTGCAAGCCTGTAACATGGGAAGCTGAGGCAAGGAGGTTGTAAGTTTGGATCCAGACTGGTCAATTTAGCAATTTAGCAAGACCCTCTGTCAAAGTAAAATGTTTTAAAAGAGCAGGAATACAGTTAAGTCTTAAGACTCTGAGTTCAATCCTTAGTATCATTAAACAGTTTGATTTCTTTGTCACTTCTGGTCAAAGCAAGAACCATAAAATGGATTTAAATGTACTTATATTTGCAAGATCCTGTATTCCTGTCTCTCCAAAGAGCTGTGAGAGATATGAATAACAGCTGGAAAGCTGATGAAGATCATGGTGTGCAAGGAGGCTATAAAGGTCAACAAGTGGCAGTGTAGTCCGGGATTGCAGGAGGAAACACACCACTGAGCGTGAGAGTGGAAAAAGGCCACAGGGACAGCTGTCTAGGTGGCCATTTGCACCAGCAAGGTAGTTGTCATTGAGCTAACATCAGACCATGGTTGTGAAGATTCTTGAGCAGAGAACTAACTCTTAACAAATAAGAAAGGAAAGGGATGAATAAGAGAAAGAAACAATTAAGAAGTCGCAAGAAGAAAGTAATCTTATACACGCCTATTATTAAAAACTTTCAAAATTAAAAAAATGAAAAAATAATGTTTTAATCAGCTCTCCTATTGCTGAGACATAATACCCAACATATACACTGTAGAGGAGGTGAGGTTTAATTTGGCTCATGGTTTGGGGATTTCAGTTCCTGGTTGGCTGACTTCAAGGTAGAAACGGCATGGTGGAGGGAGATGGAGGAAAGCTGCTCAACTCATGGCAGCCGGGAAACAGAGGAGGAGAACAGAGTAAGGAGGAAATGGTGAGGAGCCAGAAATCGAACTGAAGGTCAGAGCCCCCTGGCCCACCCAGACACACCCAGAAGCGAGCTCCACCTGTCTCCTGGGTAGCCCCTAAGCCAATTAAGGAAACATGGTTAAACTTAACCATCACAGAGAGAAATCAGTTTGAGAATATCATAAATCATATTTTAAAGATTCAACTGAGAAAAGGGCTTAAGATGAAAATGGGTGGCCATAGTCCGACTCTTTTACTTCAATTTCTGATCGGGTGGTTGTGGTGCGTACTGGGAAATGAACAAGGCTTAGTAGTGCCAAATGGAAAGACTTGTAGGAAAACCCCAAATCTTCCTTGTGCTTTTTCTGGCTAGAGGATTTCTTTGCATTCGAATAAGAAGAATAAATTAGAATAGATGGCCCAGCGTGAACTCCCACTGAGAGGGCCAGGGCGTCCTCAGCGCATAACCGAAGAACAGAGGCACTTGAGTCCCTGACTTTCTGTGCCTCTGCCAGGACAGAACTGTTAGGTAAGTAAATTTACGGTCGGAGGACAGACAGAATGTTCCTCGGGAGTTTAGTGCGATGCTTAAAAACAAGGAGCTCCTTTGCTTTCTTTACTGTGGTAAAAGTTAAGTACACAGTTTGTCCTTTCAATGAAAAGCAAAGGCAAGAATGTCATTCTTTTGCCTTTAATTTTTATGACCCTAGAAGGAAACTCGCAGACAACTGAGTCATCCAAATCTAGAAAGAACACAGATTCTTTTCTGGACTAATTTAATATCAATGAGTCTGAGCTGATTACATTTATGTCATATGTGTTAATCTTGGTGAACGTGGTCTTTAAAGTACTAGGGTTGTTGCTCAATAAAACAATATTAAGAGGTCTGACTTCAATGAGAGAGTTTTTAGAACACCCAGAGAACTATAGTTCTTGTAACCAAGTTATTCTCCCTTCTTCTTGCCTCAGAGTATGTCTGAAGAATATTAAAAATAAGAATAAATAAACTAATAATGAAGAAAATGAAAAATGGGTTATTTGATGTGGGGCTTTTGCAGCCTACATTGTATGTATAAATTTTGTATTTTGTGACTGTTTGCAAAGAATAATTGTAGAAATTAATTTTAAGAGACAACCTAGTTCACAGTTTAAAAAGAACAGTCCCTGTCTAAACAAATGTTGGTTCTACCATATGTTCAAAATTGAGATCCATAGCCATGTTACCCCCACCTTCCAAGGGACGTGAACAGAATGATTAAGTAGTAGCGCTATAAAGATACAGGTACATGTGTGTGTGTGTGTGTGTGTGTGTGT